>VOMN01136170.1:0-22563 GCA_014899125.1 Orchestia grillus | reverse complement strand
AATGACCTCGTCCACACGGAGATGGTTTCAACGGTACACCGCCGTTCCTGCTTATCAGATGGGCTTGGTTTGTTGTTGACGCGTACTGGGGCGTCATAGCGCAAGGGGTAGCGTGCTTGCCGCCAATTCAGGAGATCCCGGGTACGATCTCAAGCATAACGCTTCTCTTGGGGGTAAAAATTAAACCTGAAATTCCTGACTAGTGTCGCACCAGTGTAGCCCGGGCCTGGATGTCTGAACTTCTTCCAAGGAGTTCAAGGAAAGGAGTCCGAATGAGCTCCTCTAGCCTACGGCGTCGTGGAACGTTCGCGGTCATCCGTCATGCGGGGGCTGCATTTTCAACACGAGGTTCGTGTGGAGGTGTGCGAGTGTTGGTTGTGTTGCGGTGTGTGTTTGCGCACCACAGGCACCGATGTTGGCGGAGTGGGTCCATATTTCTCTAAAGTTCTGCGCAGCGCGTTATGTTCCTGAGTGAAATTATATGCAGGGATGTGTTCTTGAATGCGTGTGCAGTATGTGCGTGTGTATGTGGTGTATAAGTATATGCAATGGATGTTGTAATAGACAGGTATTTTTTACTTTCAAAATACATTGAACAAATTAAAAACATCATTTTAGGCTAAAAGTTTATAAAACTAATTCAAAATATTCTTAAAGTATGTTACAAACGAAGTTAATTCTGCCCGGAAATTAAAAAATATATTTTCTAAGATTTGTTTGTTATTGTGTTTGACATTTCTGTTTGTCTTTATAAATAATGGAAGACGAAATGGCATTTAAACTTTTCTCGTTACTCCTTTGTAATTGTGTGAAGCTTAATTGCGAATTGTTTTAACACACATTGCTCTCCACCAAATTCTATATCCATAGGTTTACAATTTGCCATTGAGATCTAACAGCCAATCGAAGGAATTCTCGGCTCCGACTTCGCATGCGCACCGCCTGGGCCAGAACTCGGGGACTGCTGCGCTCGTGGTGGCGCTCTGGCCTTTCATTTGAAAGCCAAAATTCGTTGGAATGAGCCCATGTAAATTTCTTCCGTGGGAAAGGATGAGCGTTTCCAACCGTCGTCAGTGATGCCGAGATTAATTATCACTGTGGTGGCTCCAGAATATTATTATAATTATAATAATCATAATGATTTGAGCTGTTGTTTGTGATTGTGTTGATAAGGTGAAGTGTATGATGTACGTGTCCCTACCCTTTACGGCGCACATTTTTTATTTTGAGTAAAAATTGCAGTTTTCTAAAAACGCCGTCCTCACGTGTGCTGGGAGAATATACATAGGCCTTGTTCATAAAAATTCTGTATAAATGTTGATTTTCACGGACTGGTAGTTCTATTTCCATTGAAAAAGGTTCTTTGGCAATTTTTTTAAGTTGCCGAGTCAACCCAGATTTACCCGCGCGCCAACTCAGGGTTACCCGAGTAGCCAGCATGGGTCTGGTGCCCGCTGTACATGGCAGGGGAGTTGAGGAGTTGACTGGAGAGGGGTGCTAGACTCGTACGCCACACGTGCAGGGGAGTGCCACTCGCGTGGAGGCAAACAAAAACTCCCCGTAATTGCACGGTTCCCGCCGCTGCAGCATCCTCAGATTTCTTTGAATTTCCCTTGCGACGAATTAAATAGCGCCGTTCATTTTTGCCCCCTGATTAATGGGACGCGTCCGGGGTGTAGCCGTTGGTGAACCGCATTGGCTCTTGCGCACCGCAATTGACTTGTTGTTTCCTCCTTAATATCTTGCGTGTAATTGGANATGGTTTACGGCTCTCTGTGCTCGACTTGCTAAAGGTATTGGCCCGTTTTTTCTACCTCTTCCTTGTGCAGATTCTACCGAATATAAATGCCCAACTTTTAATTTGTATTGAGCGCGACCAGAGGTGCGTGGCCGCGCGTATGTTTCTCTTCTGGAGGTTGTTTGATATTCTGTGGAATATTGGGGGCTGCGCACAATTTTTACAGAGAGCAAGTTTTTTCGCTGTAGAAGAAGCCAAGCAATATTTTTTATGGCTAAACAAACTAGAGCCGTTTTGATAGTCTGCCAAAAACGTGATATTTTTGCCTCGCCACGGCGGAGTATCATAGATCCTGGTAAAGGTTATGTGGTGCACGCTCATCCGAATCGGTTTTTAATTTATTTACTTTTAATATGTTATTGTGATTGTTGTACACGTACAGGGTTCATTATAAATTACGCATTATGGATCATAAATCTACTCGTAAATTTACCCAATTTTCAAAGTTTTCATTACCTTAAATAGTGTGACATTCAGCAATATTCATGGTGATGTTCGTCGAATCTTTTCTGCCCTTCAACATCTGGAATAAATTTTGGCTTGGCTTCACATACTATAGAAGGCTTGGCTCCCCCTCGTACGTCACCTGGGGCCTCGCTGGACCGGCAAGCCGTCGTGTTGAACTCCTTCACTTGCAAGCCTAGGAGTGGGGGCCATGGAATTGGATGCTGTTGCTAGGCCTTCTTTTGCTTAATAAGACCATTAATGCCACTCACCAACCTCAAGCTGATCCCTGTTGCCCTTAAGCAGCAAGTTGCGCCGCTTTTCTCTATTCTGTACGTATTTTTGGCGTTTAATTATGTAAATTTGTCACCACTTAACTTATCGCGGGCTTATATTTGCCTCGTGCGTATCGGTGATACACGGAACGTATCTAAGGGACCGTCAGTGCATGATAAACGTTCTAGGTTTGATGTCCATGTCTGGTAACGCTGCCGTGGCTGCCATGACTTCATTTAATGGATGACCGTGCCCTGTTAGAATGGCCGCGTCCTATTCAGGAGTCATGTAGTCGGTCCTACCTTCGCTTCTTTGATGCTTATGAATTTTTTGTATCTACGGATAATTTGAGACAATTTTTTACGCTTGTTTCCTAGTCAGTGCCTTGTAGTTGCCTGGTCCTAAATATCTTAAAATGATAATGGAAATTATTCAGTTATCGGGAGTAAAAGTATTGAAAATTTTGAAAAACACAAGTTAGTGGCTATACTGATAATTTTATAGTTTCGAAGAAGTTCAAGTGCGAGAGGCTTGAGATAAATTTAGTGTGGTGTACCGTGTATAATACAAACTTTTGAGTTTCGTCAAGTGAAAGCATGGGTCTCCAGTGTGATGATTGAAGAACTTTTTTAACACCTTGGGTTACTCCAGGAAATATTTTAAGCAGTAAATTTATTTTTCTTTTAGAGTTTCTCCCCTGAGGGGAGTATAGGGTAGGCGATAGGGTTAGGTTAGACGAGTTTCTCTATCGTTTTCGATGGGGACTGATGACCCCAGAGGGGGCTCTATTACGTTACCTTAGCTGTAAATAGGCCTTTGGAACTTCTAGCTTTCGTGCTCACTTTACTTCTTTCAATTTTCCCTCCTTCTTAGCTATCCCTTTTTTGTTTTTCTTCCTTCTATTTTTTAACTTGCTGTGTCTTTGCCCGGAGGATTCTGTGTGAGAACACTTCTTAATTAATGCGTAGGCTGCCCGTTCTTTTCGGTCCACACTGAGTGGTCCCTTCTTTTTGATCTCATTCGATCACATTTCATGTGGATAGGAAGCTTTAAACTTAGGAATAACTTGATCGCATAGAATCCTCAACGGTTCGGAATCACTTCTATTAATTACTGTGATGAATTGTTAAAGAGATCGACTAAAGGACCCTTCACACGGTCAGTCCATTAGACGACAGCGTCGGCAGGCACCCAAAAACGGCATGGAATGCTCAACTCTCCATTCTGGAGTCATGTCGATTGTACAGTCCCTTAACATCTGGCTTGACTCCAGAATTGAGTTATTTTTATATTCGATGCTCATGTTTGGGTGTTTTCCGGCGCAGTCTTCAGATTTTGACTGATCGTGTGAAGGACCCTAAAGAATGTGACTTGAGGCCGAGTGTTGCGGTCGAGCTGGTGCAAAAATGAAATCAAATGCAGTTCCAAAGCGCTTCAGATCGTCTAAAGAAGGGAGATGACGCGTAGTGAGCGTTGCAGGAACTCTACTTATGTGATAAAATACGCGATCATTCGCCTGAAGGAAGAAGTGGCGTGTCTGCTGCAAGATCAAAGAAATAACTGCAACAAAGTACTGGCTCTGGTACAATTTTTCAGGCGCTATAGTGAGGCGCGCGAGGTGAACTGTAGTTTGGCGCCCTAGGCGGGCTCTAAAGAATCATTTTAAAACGAGCGCTCGCTATCTGTGTAATTAATGAGATTAAAGTCTGGTCTCATTTCATTTTATAGGAGCTAAGCAGTTGTAATAGAGAATCTCATCACTTGTTCGCTGTCTAGAATGAGTATTGCGAGTTGCAAAAACGGTTTTATTTTCCGAGAGAGTAGTTTTTGTTTTCGCTGGCCGACGAAGTTAATTTTTGTGAGTGCTGCTGGGCGGCGTCTTCAAAAGCGCGGGGACACATTTGTGTTCCCGGACCAGTTGAATCAGCGATTAAATAAATAAAAACTTCTGCGAATTTACGAAGTTGGAGCGGGGTGCGGTTAAGGTGGCAGTGGTGCTCTGCTGCAGACTTGTCGTACAGAGAGTTTGTCAAACGTGAACTTCAAAGGAGAATGTGTGTTACAGTGTCTGTGGGCATCGGTGTTCCTTGTGAAGAATCGGTTTCGCCTTGGAATCGATGTTGCACCTATCAAGTGGCTGCTGTGGGTGAAGCTGGTTAGTTAAAGAGCTTTCACTTCATTTTCTGTTACGATTTCTCTTTCGTGTCGGAAGCTATACCGATCTCTTCCGATGCTTGATGTGCGTACTGCATTCTTTAATTTTTCGTTTCGTTTTGTTGCTTGCTACCCCTGTCAAATATCTCTTCCTAGAGGTCTGGTGGTTGACCTCTTTTATATTAACAGAATCCCGGCACATCGGTCGTACGCGTGTCTGTGTATGACACAGCAAGTCGACGGTGCTGCTGCTGCTGCTGCTGCCCATCCTCAGCCCTGTGTCGGAACCACATCACCAGCCACGTCGCCCATGTTGCCCTGGCGACGATCGTGCTGGGCATCAGTGATGGGACCACCGGTTGTGGAGGTGCTTTACCAATTATATGGCAGCCGTCACCGACTGCTGATCACCAATGACTAGTGCTGAGCTTTGCAACATTTTATCTATTTCTACTCCTTCTAATTTTTATATCAAGTCTACTTTGAGCGTTGCTCACCCAAAATAAGCGAACGTCTTTCTTCTGTGATCTCTCAAGTTCCTTTTTTGTAAAGTTGTCAGCTCAGGAGGATGCTGTTGATTGTTTTGTGATTCAGATATTGCAAGCCTGGACCGAGTTCGCGGAATTGTAATGAAACTCCATAAGCTTGTTTCCTGGCGTGGTGTTTTGTTCAGCTATTTTAATACACGATCTCTCGTCTGTTTGGCAACAGAGGTGACATTTTTCAAAATATTTTCTTGTTACTAAGACTTGCATGTACATCGTAGCGTACTTGCGTCGAGAGGTTGTGTTCTCTTCTCGAGCTCTCGATGTGTTTTTATTGCTATGTTGCCAGCTGAAAATAGATAACACTGTGTTGCATATCTTTAGATAACACTGTGTTGCATATCTTTAGATAACACTGTGTTGTACAGTATATCTCTTGTTCCTGGCTATAATTAGGTGTTATTTTCTAACTTCATTTATTGAAAACCAACAGAAACTATCCATTGTTCATATGAAACATTGCAGTGGTATGATAGTTGTATTATATTAATTACTGTCATTATATTGAAGGAAGTTTAATTTGAAAATTCATTAGCCTAACCACAAGAGTGAACTTACACCAATTATTGTTTAACTTTTATTTGTTTACAATGAAGTGGGAATCCAGGCTTTTCACCCAGGAAGAAGACAACGGTGAAATTCGGTCGTCCAGCATTAGTGGTGTTGCAACGCGCGCCGCTGTTGTTGCCGAGGAAAGCTCTCGTAAAGCGTTGTAAATCACTCGACTTCTATTTCCTTTTGTAAAGTATCAAGCTCTCGTGAAGCGTTGTAAAGTACTCGACTTCTATTTCATTTTGTGCACAACAAGAATGTACCCATTTGCATTTCGCGTGAGCAAATTGTTCAAAATAGTACTTTAGTACTTGGCGCAAGACGAGTTCTACTCGTAAGCAAGAATTATTCCTTTGCATTAAGGGAATTATGCCCATTATTCCTAAGCATTATGGAAATTATGCCCATTTTTACTTGATATTGTGGAAATTATGCCCATTTTTACTTGATATTATGGAAATTATGCCCATTTTTATTTAATGTTATGGAAACTATGCCCATTTTCACTTAGCCTTAGGGGAACTATGCCCATTTTCACTTACCATTATGAGAACCATGCTCATTTTTACTTAGCATTGGGGGAATTCTACCCCTATTTTCAACATTATGAGACTCCGAACCAGAAGTACTTTGGGAAGGGAGAATTTTGCCAGCACTTGGCAGTATGGGTTTCTACCCCCAAGTATGTCGCTGGAGAAAGACCCTGCATGCTGTCTGCAATGCAGCGTACAAGCGAGGGTCACAGCATGGACCTGGTCCAAGCTATCAAATGGTTTCTTTATCTTACGCAGCGTCGCTTAAACCTGTTCGAATATTCCCTGTAGTCAAGCCTATACTTCAAGATGAAATAGAAGTATACTTCGTGAGAAATTTTTCCTCCTGGTATTTCCAATTGAAGTCCTTTCAGTTTCAGTGGAATGCTGGTTGCATACATTAAACAAAACGCGAATTTATACTTTTAGGTGTTTCATTTGCTAGTTCGTGCGTGTGGTGATGGCTTCTGAGTTTAACTTTTTCTTAATGTTTCATTATTCTAATACTCGGATGCATTTATAAAGTGTTTTGAAACCTCCATGATGATGCCGAATACAGCCTAGATTTTTTTATCGAGACCTCTTTTCTCGATCACGTTCAGTATGACTGCTACCATCCGTGTACAACTGATAAAATTTGTATGACAGACAACATCCAACAAAGCCGCGGTCCGTCCTCGCCACAGACAGCGTGGTACCACTTCTCTCTGTCTTCATGCACTCTTCCTTGTGCGTGGTCTCCTTTTACAGCCTCTGCAGGCTCGACTGTAAGACGCTCACTGTACGCCCGTCCCGCTGCCATCATTCGATGGTCGCCTGACCGAACTTTATAAGGATCTGATCAAGTTCAGAGTTGGGCAAGCGACTCAACACAATAAAATGTTCGGGGGTCCACTTTACGCAGTCGATGAGCATGCGTCGGCGCTCGTTTGCAGTAACGTCCTTGCAATATTCTTGTCACTCCTCATTATTTCTACTACTCATGACATTTGTGAGGATTTGGTTTGAGCGTCGAATTATCGCTAGTAAAAAAAAGTGTCGTTTGCTGCATCGAGAACTTAGAATGGCAGTTGGGGTCGGACGTGTGAGGCTGCCAAGCAAGAGCGATCTTACGAGTGCGTGCTGTGTCCGTGAAGTGAAAGGCCGCGTTGGCATCTTCACGGTAGGACCTGGGCTCTTATATTTTTCCTTTGCTTTTGTATCCAACGAATTTTCGTTGATCAAACGACTTCCAAACATTGCACGCGTCGTTTTGGTCTTGTATTTCAATCACGCGCCTTTGCTGAGCTGAACATCACACAATACAATCACGTGATATCTCAAAAAGTTACAAATAAACTAAACGTTTTCCATTCAGGAGGGTACGAATCCATTTGAGCGATACCCCTTAATTTACAGCATATAATTGTCCCTTAGAGCTGTGCGTAAAATCTCTGAGCTCAGCTAGTCGGGTAAATATTCTCGACACCTGACGGTTTTGCCATATTTTTGAGGCATTCAATTTGTAGGCACCAGGTGTCGTGGTGGTGATCTGAGAGGCATGGGAGCGCCGCGTCCTGCCTGGCTCGGGTGCTTGATTGCATTCACTCCATCCATTGAATTGGGCGACTCGCCTTGTTGTCGCTGTAGAGGCTCATGACGTGTTCCGGTCATGGGAGTGCCAATCATGCACATACATGCTGCGGTGTTGTTTTCGATGGGCTTAAGTTTTGATGGTGGTCCCCTTAATGATCTCTGAACAACTTGTTTATGATCTAACGATGCCATTCATGCATGCAAATGCTTCTTTAGAGAGATGTTTGTTATTATTTACTTTTTTGACTAGTTTCCATAGGAGCTTTATGCGTAGACGCGTTATTCTGTGCATGAGATACCGTGCTCGTACCAGCGCGCTCCGTACAGAAAACTCGGCCTCGTAATTCCAAGTTGTAACCAGTTGGTGAGGTCAAATGAGTTTTGTATTGAAATCTGCGAACGTGCTGTTACTACTGACGTAAATTAACACGTTGACCCCGAAGTGGGTCATATATGGTACACGCGATCATCTATCCTAACCTAATGTAACCAAAGCACTATCAGGTATAAATAAGAATATTCGAGTTTTCTTCAAATTTGTGTTCATCAATCGAATAAGCTAGTTCTGATTAGAAAGAAAATTAATCGAGTAACCAAATTTGTAAAACTAAAATCCTTCATTTTTAAATTCACAGTAGAGATATTTGTCGGCATGTAATTTTACCTGTGTGGAGAATCGGAGTCAACGTGTTAATGCGTAGGCGTACAAGAGCCCCTTACGAATGAGAGCAAAGAAATAAAATTTGGCCCGATACCCTGAGCCAAACTGGACGTGACCCGAAGCTTGGCAAGGCGCTGAGTTTGGTGAGGCCGCAGCCGTATTTGGCGCCCCGACTCTGGGTACTCTGAGCCCACTCCCTGGCGAGGTCAACCCGAGCCTTTTGCTTGCTGCTCCACTGCCTCCTCCCACACCAGTGAATCTCAGTCTCTCTTGTTTGACAAAACGTTGAGAAGTCCGTGCCACTTCCGCAGCTCGCCGACATCCGATCAAATAATGTCCACTTTTTTCAAATGTTTGCTCTGACGCACTGCGGTGAACTGGGGAGAGATAATTGCTTGTTGGATTCATTTCAAATTAAGTAGAATCATTGTTAGTAGACCTAAAGTGAGGGCAAAAGCCCCAGTCCGAGCTCTCTCTTGATCATCATCCGCCTCACGTATTGATGCTAATAGTGTCCAGGTGATGGAGGTGGCAAGTGTAGCCTTGATAGCCACTCCATTTACATATGGATCAGGTACAGAATAAAGAGCCTTGTTGACATTTCTCAACACTCTCGCTCGTTTGAGCGCGAGTCTTGCATGTTTACTTGTTGGCTTAACTGCGTAGTAGTCAAACATTTATTGCATCTTTGCAGGGACCAGGCACCTTGTTAGTGGGAGTAACTTGCTTCTGTTAATGATTCGTTTTTTACAGCATAAATAGTGCCGGATGTTACTGGTATATGCAAATGCGACGTGCGCGTTAGGACTATTCCGAAGCCCTGTGTTTAGGTCTTTCGCATTTAAGTAAAACAACAGCAAAGTGTTCACTGCGACGCTATAGTTTTAGCGCCAGAACGCTGCGCTTGTTACCATGTGTATGCATGACCCTGTTTTACCGAGGTGTAAGTTCGTTGTTTTGTGAAGGCACGTCCAGTTTTTGCAGTTCGTCACTCCATTCATGAACGAGAAGCGGAGCTGCTCTTGGAGGTCAGCGTTGTGTAAGGGTCCGCGCTGACGCGCATGTGGAGCTGGTGTGTACTTCGCACACTCCAGTGGTGTGTGAATGGGTGACCACATGTTTTGTTTGAACGCGTATCTCCCGCACATTTTTTCTTTTACGTTGTGTGGCTACGAGTGACTTTTGCTAATAACAGAAAAGAATGTTTTGGGGTTTTATGTTGCAACGAACTTTGTCTGCTATAAAGATCCTTGCCGGAGCTTTAATTTACTGAATTAGTGGTTGACCCACCAAAAATCTTACTAAGAATAACTTGCCCGATAATAGCAGTAATATTAACTTATATCCTATGGTAAGAAACGAAGAATACAACCAAGAATTACATACACTTCTCTTATTTGATTACCTAAAAGCTTTCATTATTGTTGTTTTACTCGGTGAAAGCAATTTATGCTACACTAAGTACGAAATGAACAACACTCGTTTGTGGCGGCGCAGTCTCTTCTCCCGCACGAGATCGTGGTTGATTGAGCAGAGCCTATGAACAATTTCACCACAACTTGTTTCACGCGACGTTTTGGGTTCAATTTCCAACCATACTTCGTTACAGAGCATGAATCCTTGAAGTGAATGTGGACGGGGAGATGCGGCCATGCGCAGTTGGATCAAAACTGGTTTCACGCGGCGTTCTCGGTTAAATTTCAAACCATAATTTGTTACAGTACATGATTCCTTGAAGTGAATGTCAGCTGGAAGATGCGACCACATACAACGCACTGTTCGGAGTTATTGCACAGCAGTTTGGCTGCGTGTGCTAATGTGGTGAGAGGGTCGTCGCCTCACGCAAACTAATGTGGCGCCATTTTCTCCTTCGGTTTAGCTGAGAGATATCCTCCTTCAGTGTATCTTTGGGGACTTGGCACCAAGGGATGTGTACGACTCGTGAGATGTCTGAACATGCGCGGGTCTGTCCTTATCAGGTGTAAATCTTGTGGCGACATGGGTTTCAAGTTTTTCATAGTTCCCTCGTAAATGGATTGACTTTGTATCGAGTTAAAAGTTTTTCACTTTGCGAGAAAATCGTTTCGCTTACATTAGTAAATTTCTGGGGTTTTAAGGTTTCATTATGAACAATGATACAGCGAACTTCAGTTCAGTTTCGCTGAACAGGGGTTGACTAAAGATGCCTTGGCGTATTTCCATCCAATGGGAATTAAAGACTAGCTGTTTTGCCGAACATTGCGTAAGAAATACTTTTAATCAGCTTGCCAGACTCGCATTGTGTTCAGGATTATTAATAAGTATTGGGCGGTAGCTCCATCGGCGGGCTGCATTATTCATATTTTCAGTAGTGCAAATCTAGTGACCGCTTTGTTCTGATCTTGAATGCATCGTGAATCTTATATAGTTACATTTTGCTGTTCCGTCGAGTACTTAGTGCATATTTTATGAGCTTTATTTCATGTTGTATAATGTCCGTTTTTCTGTTTTTATTTTATTTTTCTATGCGCCACTACACCGTGAAACTGCACTATGCATTAATGACGTGTATCACCAAGACTAGGAATTATTGAATGAGGAAGAAAATTATTATTTTAAAAACCTTTTATTCGAGTGAAATTTCGAATCCTGTTCGAACTCTAGTACTGTTACTGTTACGCCTGTCCAGCCATGCGAAGCCGGAGTGTTTGTGTGGGTCGTTACGTTCAAAATTGGTCTGCTTGGCGGTTTCTGACTGCGACACCTGTTTGTCTTGCTAGGTGACCCATGCCTTGTGACGAGAGTAAAGGCGGTGTTGTCGAGACTCGTGATTTTCTCTGGAGACTGAGTAGAATTTTTGAGAATCTTTGAAAAAATAATTTTCTGCCACGAATGTTATTCATGTGTGGAAATTCTGATATTTCCGTTAAATAAGGGTAGGTTATAAATTATTTATCAGTAATTGTTACACGCATTGAACTGAGATAATGAGTAATTTTTTATTTTAAAGTCTACTCATACTATTTCACCGTTTGCGTATTGTTTATCATTCATTTTATGATACGCGTCTTTCATAAACTTTCATACATTACAATTAATTATTGCCGGCGAAGTTCGTTTCAAATGTTATGATAGAGTTTACGTTGCGTTTGGATCAGACTTTTCCGTATTTTTGATGCCTTTTTTGCTGATTTGAGCACCTCGTGCGCAGCAAGGAACCACCCGCCGACCTGAAATTTGCGCGGCACCGTGAGAGCATCGAACGCCGTGCGTGATGTTCTGTCTGGCAGGGCTGCCAGTGTTTGCGGCCGATGTGGCTTTATTTATGACCAGCTTTTGGCAAATTGGTTGATGAGATGTTGCCCTCATGCGAAAAAATAGCTCAGACACGAGTACTCATTGTTTCGGGACACTTTTACGCGCCCATGAAAAATTTGGGAGCCATAATTTGAGAGTCCTCGTAAATTGAAACTTCGCTGCGAAAGGCTTGCGTGGCGGATTGCGAGAATCCTGAGTTGTGTTTAAAAAGCGACGGGGCAAAGAGGATGATGTATTTGCCAGCCGTGCCTTGCGACGGCCTTGCTGCGTGTTTGTTCCTGCAGGCCGAGTCTCGCTGTCGTACCACAGCAGTGGTTGTTGGGCGCTCAAATTTAACTTTTTTCACTTTATGAACTCTGGACGCTGTTTGACTTATCAAAAGACAATATTAGCTTCTCACTGGATTTGAGTTGACCATTGCCGCATTTACTGCTGTGCGAAATGGTTTATTGGTCATCAGCGGGAGATTTATTTTCACTTTACTATGTCATCGTCGCAAGTTATTACTTTTTATTCAGAAAGACGCACTCGTAGCTCCCGGCGTACAACTTCTTAAGATTTGGAAGTTTATGAAATTGGTTGGGAGTCAAGGCTTTGTGTTGTTTTTATTACGGAGTTGATTATTTTCGCTGCTGATTTGTGTTCAGTTAGCAAAGATTGCCATCTGGGGCGCGTTGAGGTCGTGCTTGGGGCCGCCGCTACCTCCCATTGCCCGTGTCCGCTGGCGTCAGCTGCGTGCTGCTTGGAAATATTGCACATCTGCCTACCGTTAACCTCGTTTTCCATCAGTCGGGAAGTCAATCATCCAAAGTTTGGATTTAGATTACACAGCAAGAAGAAACGATTCATTTCACTGATAGTTAGCCTCCTGTGTGATCGTTTGTTTCTTGAATTTTTTATTTTGAGTCCCGTTAGAGAGTATGAGAAGCAGAAGCATTTTTGCTCGCCGTACGGCAGGTGTTACCACAACCGACCGCTGTCAGTCTGATGTATTTACGCAGGCGCGCTAGAGTTCGCTTGTAGCGTTGTATCGGTGCCACGGCCGAGATGGCGTGCCTGGGTGCGAGGTTTGGAAGTACGAATATGTGGTAGGGCTATTGTGTCCGTCGGTCAGCCATATTTAGTTCATCTTATTCAATTGTGAAAACTAGAATATTGCCCGTAGTAATTGTATTTCATCATGAGCGCTCTTTCAAAACTCATTTTTCTTGGAAATGGAGACGATTCTTCAGTGTGTTCAGAAACCACAGGGCCTTAGCGCTGGTCAGCTTGATGCCAGGCGTCATATCCCCCGCCCTCTCACTACCTCGAAAAACAAAGCAACATATTACTTGTTACCAAAATTTCATTTGCTTAGTTTTTATTTCCGAGTGCAGGTGTGTGGCTTTCGTTTATTTTAAAAGCAACTCCCCTGCAACGACGGCATCCGAAACTTGAGAATAAATCGTAACGGAACGAATTGTTTGCGAGTATTTTCTAGTTTGTTTTATACTACGTACTCCATTCTTTAATTGTTCTTGTCTTTGGGGTCTTTGCTGACGTTATTGACCTCTCATTTAGCCGCTGCGGTGGTTAAACTCAGCTTGTTATCTAGAATATTTCTATGGAATTGTATGATACGTACACGGTTCTTTCTCCAACATTTCCACTTCGTTACAAAATTAATTCAATCATTGCTCAATATACTTGGTTCAGTGACTAAACTCGTACATTCTTCCTTTGGCGTCCTGCGATGTGAACTATTCTACAGCGAATCTTGCCTCATCAAAGGTGCCCTTCGTGTGAGCGCAAGACAAACCCTGAGTACCAGTGCTAGATGAGACTCGAGGATTGTGTGTGCGTTCATATTTTTCGTTTGCCAACGCTGAAGTTCAAGTACTGGGCGCAGATGATGCAGTGCGGACCGCAGCGGAGACGTAAACTTGACCTCTGTTAAGGAAGCAAAAAAGCACCGCTGCGGACCACCAACCAGTTTGTGGGAGGGCCTCCCTTTAGTCTTCAATACCCCAGCTTGTGTTCTTTGCTCCCCATCCAACTCGTCAACTGAACAGCTCTTCGTGCTTGGCGTCCGCCTCATACAGTGCCTAGTGTTTAGCCTTGTTTTAATAACATGCTCGTGAAAGTGATTTGTTTTCACATTTTGATATTCGTCCAGTCTTCATTTTTTTGTGATTTGTGATGACTTTTATCGTATTATTGTTGGCGTAAAGTTTTTAGGAACTCGGCTGCTTTAAAACGCTGCTGTACACCTCATCTTGACACATTTTTTTTTGATTGTCGATAAATTGGAATATTTTTCGTTGTTTTCCGCGATCTGTTCCTTAATTAGCAGTGCATATTTCTAATTTTTTGCGAGTAGGACTGCGAGCTCAGCCCGTACCTTGGCACCGATATTCTCCCGACGGTCTCGCCGTTTTTAACGAGACTTCTCTTACTTATTTGGGTGGTCTGCGCCTTACAAAACTGCTTCATTGTTCGAGATGCGATTCGATTCTTGCTTGTGACATGTTGGCCAATTAACATTAATCTGATCACACTTTTCGATCTCGAAAGTTAGTCCTTTAACTAAGTTAGCAAGTGATTGTTTTTCGTGGGTGAGAAGTGTGTAGTATCACCGTGCGATATTTATGCTGGATAAACTCAGCTTCCGTGACCGTTGCTTCTTATGGCGTTGTAGGAGTCGTGTACATTTGTACTGCTGAGAGAACGCCGAGATAAACGTTTCTATCTGTTCGGCTTGCGCTTATGCGTGACTTTGTTTAATGTCTTATTTGATGCCTTATTTAATTTATGAATTCTCATAAACATGACCTTCTTTTTCTTACATTGTAAAGTTTTCAGTTATGTACTCTTATAATTTCTTTTTACCTCTAATAAATTTGCAGTGGGTTTCATATGAAATTGAAATACGATCAAGTTTTAGAACTTTTACAAATTCGTTTTTCTTTCTCACTCTCCTGTTTGATTGGAAAGTGTGATTATTCCCGCTAACGCTCCTTGTCCTGCATCCATACGGACTTTTCCAATGGTTCTCTCCATGCGCAGCTGGTGCCTGATCCTTGATCTCTTCATAATTATGAGCGGCAACGGTCCGCTTTGAAGTCCGTCCGTCAGACAGCATACCTTTTGATCTGGACGTAGCTGCCGCAATTATTTTATTCACATGCAAATGAATGCGAACTCGTTCATTAATAGACTACTCGGAGAGGCTGGATTTGATCCCTTCAGTACTATTGAGTCCCGCAACTTGTACAGTGCTAATGATCAGAGTTTGAAGGTCGAAGGCAAAAGCGGGCCCACATGTGAGATGCACTGCATATAGCGAGCAGATATGAACCTACACGACGTAATTCTGTGTCGGGCCTGAGATTTCTGCAGCATCTGTTTTACGTGTTGTGTTCTTGAACAACTTTTCTACGCTACGCTACGTATACTACGAAGTCAACCCATGTAGTAGCGATAATTGTAGAGTTCTCTCTGTTCGGTACTGTGGGGTTTCATTGATGGACGTTAGTTCAATTTGAGCTGGTAGGCCACACGAGCGCGTATCACTTCTCACTCGAAGAGTAATACGCTGTAACAACAAAAGAGATTGTCCTGTGACCTTTGATGTTTGTTTACTTACGCGAAGGGTACTGGGAAAAGTTGAAAGTAGCTACCGCGGTAGTGGTATCTTTTCCCTCTTGTCAATATAATTGGAGAAGCTTCAGGATTGGTTTAACTAATTAGAGAACGTAGATAAAACATTATACCATAACATGAAGAAGTGAATGGGTTGCGTTGCGTTTGTAGGTACACTGTATATATATATATATAAATGTATATATATGTATATATATGTATACTGCGAGTCTGACGCGTGTCATGGTATATTCAAGGGGCTTCTGTGGCTGCCCATTGTGCCAGACGCGACAGAAATGATCGTGTTGGTGTTATAATTTCTAACAGAATTATCTTCGAATAGTAGTTATTTAGTACGCATTTGTGGCTTGTAAAACAGTTTAATCCCTTTCATGTGTTTTATTGCGACGATGTCTGAAATTTCTAGAAATAGCCACCAAATTTCTTTGCAAAATTATTTAGGTATGTTGGATTTGTATCCACAGGAATGTAATCCAATCGTCCATGTCTGTGGTGTGAATTTTTATAGAATTGTGCAACATTTGCAATTCATAAGCACACCAAGCTCAAGTCAATGAACTATACAATAATGCTAATCTTTATTTAACGATACGCTTGGGATTTTCGCATTGTTCAAACAGTTCCCGCTTGACCTTATGATTCACAAATCTTCCCTAATGAGCAATCTCAGAACGAGTGGAGATTTGACGTGATGGCGAGACGTAGCAAAGTCGGATTGGCCCTATGGTATCAGTTATTACCCACTTGTTTTGCCGAAAAGGAAATTGACGCCCATCGAAAGTCAGCTTATCAGATTGGGGCCCTCCGCATTAGTGCCTTATGGACGCGCCTCGGAGATCGCGCGCCAGCCGTCGAATTTAGCCCGGTTTCTTGGCCGCGTGGAAGTGCGGATTGCCATTTAGTCGATAAGGGTGTTTAGTGATCGCAGTTAGTCGGGACCTTGAATATTAGCTTAGTTTTTATTTTTCTGTACATTTTGAGGTGTTTGGTTTCTTCAGTTATGATGGGCTAACCTTGTGTCTCGTTTCTCAAGTCCCTGATGCGTTTTGGATTTAGCATGCGGCGTGGGTGTTAGTCCAAGATTACGACGTACTTGTTAGCGCTCTTTGTCCACACACGTATTCATTTCAGCTTGAAAATTACCATCCGTGGCTTTCGTTCTTTCTGTAAGCCAGACAGCGGACATCAACTTGGCCTGCGCGCTGAGGTGTGTTTTGCCATGGCGCCAGTATGCAGTCTGGCAGCCTTCTTCATTTGCATTAAATCCTCTGCACGATTTACATTCTCGGCTGACACGATTTCATGTACGATTGTACTCCACTGACCATGGAATCGATTTCAGGTCGTAACTGGGCTCCTGCATTGGAACGTCGTGACCCATTACGACAATTGCTACAACTAAGCTTCCCGACCACAATCCTCTGGTCAGCCAAATCAGAGGCGGGGCTTCCATATGATTTTTTCAGCCCGAAGAGGCTCTTATAAGATGACTGCATTTATAGGACCACCATGAACCTGAGCTGTGGTCGAAATAAAAATTTAGTTTATGTTTAAATGTCATTTATGACGGACGGGTGTGCCCTACACGCAGGAGCACTCGGTGCGGCTTTCACTTTTAATGTTCCTTTACTCGATTTAATGGAAGCCTCGGTACTGATATTTTTATTACTAATGATAATAAAACAGGTACTGCTGATGGAGGTTGTTGTCCTGCATCATGGAGGCGGTCTCGGGAGCGCTTCTCAGAGGGGCGAGCGCCAAGTGAGTAGGACGACCTCAGAATGTAGATGAGCAGGTCGAGAAGCTTGCTTTCGATTAGCCCACTGTTGAGTCGGTGGTACTTCTGCTGTCATTCATTATGTAGTCTCGAAAAAAAATTGTATCTATTCTGCACACTTTTAATTTTACGATGGTAGTTAGGGCTCCATTTTTTCTTTTCTGCCAAACGTGAACAAAATAAGTCGTGGTAAACTATTGTCTCAATATTAAAACGTGAAATTTACGAATTAAGCTCTTTCGTGGCTTTATTGAGTGACCGTACCTCATTTTAGAAACTCTGCAAGCTCATCTTGTGATTATGTTGGGTTCGTTAGCCTCCCCTCGTGTCAGGAGCGGCGAGGGCTGTTGACCGCATCTGTGTTGCTTCTCAGCCTCTTATCTTGCACGACTTGCCGCGTGTCGTGTGAGTGGACGAGTGTCTCTGTAGCAATGCTTCTTCGTTATTCTCTATATCTTTTCATACGCCAAGTACTCGCTAAACGACTAAAATGATAAAATTCTGTATGATCTAATCAATTTAGCTTTTTTTCATTCTTTGTGTGCTCTAGATTTTCTAATTCCCCCGCAGTTGTTATCTTTATCATATTTATGTGCACCTCCTACTGCACCAAAATGTAGCATGATACCTGCAATTTTGCGTACAGCATGTACATAATCTGGAAAATCTGTTGAAGGATAAATTTTCCTACCAGCTTCACATAACTTCACGTTGGATTAGGCTTAATTTGAACGTTGTTGGATCCAGTGAAATTGATAGGAACAAATTTAACTGATGAGCCGAAGGAAATATATTGTGGCAGATGCACTACCTCCGCGTTTGATTTCTGTCAAAAATGGAGATTTTGTGTGGCGCTCCACGTAGCTGCGTGCGTTTCAAGGGTGGCCAAGTGTTTAAAATCGAAGAAAATAATTCCCGTCGGGGCTGCGATCGTAACTATCGAACGCATTTCAAGCGTTGGGTATTTGGAAGTCAGCAACTTCATAGGATATTTTTTTGTTTCGCTGGCATTTCACTTAGTTAAATTTCATTGTGAAACTGCCGTCCATTCCTAATTTATTGTCCACTCCTGTACATACTTTCTTATCCCGGTCAAGTGCAATTTTTTGATATTTTTTACAGTTTAATGTGATCATTTACATACCTATTTTGAAAGTGTCCCTGCAAGTTGGTAGAATGTAGCATGTGGTACTGCGACTCGTGCTCGACAGGAAACATCTTCAAAAATGATCAAATTTAAATGAGCAACTACTGTAAGGAGAGCAGATGGCTTGCGCGCTAGGCCGGACTCCTTTCTTATAGCACTTCAATTTTAAACTGGAATATCCCCTTATCTCTTTCTCGTGACGTGGAGGAGGCGAATGAAGGCGTATTTGAATTGAGCAATTGGCGCCCGTGTCGGGGGCGTGCTTGCTTTTTCGAGACCTCGAAGTGACCTCATAAACGTGGAAATTTTTAGGGCACCTTGAAGTGGTGCGCCTGCGCCGTATACGGATGCAGTGCCGTCCATTGCGCTGCAATTCAGCCGAACACAAATGCTCTTGCCCTAATACACAGCTCCGCTAAATGTAGGCTGCTGAACTTCTATCGCGTCTTCCCTGACCATTGATATGCAGTCTAACCAAGTTTGAATCTACGCTAATTGACTGAATCATTTCGTGCTAATTATCGCCCCAGTGTTCGCCTTAGCACAGCTCTGGTTGTTTGGACTTGCGACTTGTGGCGTTTTATCACTCGATGTCTTTGGGTCCGTCTGTGCTTGTTAAGGAAACACGCTTGAGGAATGTATCCCGCTGCGCTATTTACCCAACACATTGAACCTGCAAAATTCCAACCTTCTTTTAGAGCACTCTTTTTAAAGATAAATACGTCTTATTCGAACAACATTTCATTACTTCGTATCTTTTAAAACCCCGCACGTGTATATGACTTTCAAAGGCTTGATATGTCAACAATTGCAGCGAGAATTGGAGTTGCTGTTTGATCCTCTCATTCGTTTGATATCTTCGCTTTGCGCTGCCATATATGCAACAGCGCCCAAGTCGCTACCTGTCTTGCTGCAGCGGCCGCCTCTGGTGCAGGTCCCTCAGTGTTCCGACGCAGCTTTGTTGCATCGAGTTCACGTCGTCGTAGCTATTCAAATGAAGATGTACTGTTCTGGTCCGTCAACGACTCCCGGCTCTGGTCCAGGCGCTGCTGACCAGATTTGTAGCTGACGTCCAGCGCAGCTTTTGTGGTCTTCTGCTTCAATTATCGTGCGTCGTTAACTTTGAGTTTTGTCGGATTCAAATCACAAAGCGAAATTGGCGATGAGGTGATTTTCACAGTGGTGCTTCAAGTTTTTGTAGTTAGCAGACGTCGGTGTAACTACAAGTGTAATTTGCTTAGCTCGCAGCCGCTATTTTGAATTTTGTTGAATTTTATTCGCTTGAAGGGGGTAAACAATGAATTTTTTCTCCCTCCATTTGTATCGTAGAAAAATTCGAACGAAATTTATTTTGCTCAATTTTCCCTCATTTTGCTGCAGAAAATCCAATAATCTATGTTTACAAGTATCATGTGCAGTTAGTTCAAATATTTGAGAACATGTTTAACACAGAACTTCCAAAAAGAACATCCAAGAGCTTTCTGCTGGCTGGAATCTAGCTTGGCTGGTAAAACTAAAAACTTCTAATGAAGTTTTGCTCGACTTTATCGAAAAATTCTAAGAGTAAACGAAAAATTTTCATTTCTGAAAATGCTCAATAAGGACATCTGAGAGTTTTGAACATAAAATTTCCACGTCTAAAAATATTCGACCTACAGTAACATACCGGTCTTCTTTTCCATGGTGCTATATTAGATATCACTGATGACGTGTGCACCCAGGAGGACACACCAGAAACCGCTCGAAAGTTTTTAAAACACTAGACTACGCGTGACCCGTTGGGTCAAATGAAATTAATCTAAATCAAACCGTATCCAGAAATAAATCTTAGGCAGCATTCACAATACAGGATTAAACGAAGAGTATAAATTTCGAATATCTCAGAGCCGACAGACAAACGATTCTGCCCTTTTTCTCATTCCCGTGTCCACTTTACTAACTTGCCCGACTTAAATTCCTTTCTTTTACATGACACATAAGTGTATATTTTCTCTTCTGTGCACGACTTCAAATAAGCCAACAAGGCGACCACAGTTTTAGTATTATATCAGCAAACAAGACGGCCAGAGTTGATAGATCATCTTACGAAGAGAAATTAACCACATATCCTTTTAAGTGACCTTTCCCTACGTTTGTAACGTAAATATATCTGGTATAGGCTACATAACCTTTAGAGAAAATTTTGTGTATCACCTGTAGTTCCTGTACGCGGGTGCGCGCTCCGCCACAGCCATCGATGTTGCATCGCAATGCGCAGCACCGCCACAGCGCTAATGCAGCAGCTGCTCGTACTTTAGCGCTCATTCCACTACATACTAATGCAAAGTTGTTGCTCGCTTGCTTGGTCCGTCTTTGTGTCACGCTCTTAAGGCTTTAAAATGCGAGAAAATTCCCAGGTTCGTTTTCCTAATCTAATAGCGAGACTCAGATGAGGCAATCCGTATCAGTGATACTGAAGATAACATTTCATGTCAGAGTTACCGTAAATACGAGGACATCCTTAGCATTTAGCATTATTTGTCCCGCTATCTTTGGGTGGGGCGTCTATTAGTTATTATAAGCTTGGCTGGCTGCAGCAACTGTGCGGTGCGCGTTGCAGCACCTCCTGCTATACTGGGTTGGGGTCCAACAAAAAAGAAAAGCATACCGTATTTTCATTTGATATTACTCAAAAACTATCATTCATGTCTCTGATTTATAAAAACTAGTTTTTAGAGCAACTTTTGGAGGTTTTGGACTAGTTTTAGAGGTTATGTTCGCATTGCTTGCATTACTTTTTCAATCATCAGTGAATTTTCTTCCAGTAAATTTACTTCATGTGTGATCTTTTCGTGCAACTGGTTGACGTTTTCTACAGAAGTAGAGTTTTATTTTTTAAATTATCTCATAAAAAGTCACAAAGGATTAGATTTTAACGGGGTGTTAAAACCTGTGGATGAAATTTTAATTCCAATAGTCTTGCGCAAACACATTTTAGGTCGTTTCCACTGAAAACATCAGTGAATTAATATCGTAAAAGTAAATTCAGTAAAAATTTCTGCATTGATAAGAAGAAATTACTCTAACAATTAGTTTTTACAGACCTGAAATATGAAGGAGAATTTTCGAGCAACATCACATCTAAGCACGGCATGCTGCTCTGGTCAGCACCCTGTAGAGTGAGCTCCGCTCAACAGCGCCAAAAGTGCCATAAATTCATTGTCATAAATGGCCGAATGATCATGCATGCACGTGTAGAGTTCAGGGTGTCGTAGTTTTGTGGTCTGAAATAGCGTGACCGCTCAAACCGGCGTTTTTTCCATTGATCGACTCATTTTGTTTTTTGGTGTTTTATTGTTAGGTTTGTCTTCAACTTGTGCTGGAAGGACGCGAGTGAGATGTATGTCTTTGAGAGAGTATGTACTAGTCCTAGGTAATCTAATGATGTGGTTACCTTCTTATTTCAAAATGTTTCATGTGTTATCCGTTCATGTGTGACAATTT
This sequence comes from Orchestia grillus, assembly GCA_014899125.1. NCBI lineage: Eukaryota > Metazoa > Arthropoda > Malacostraca > Amphipoda > Talitridae > Orchestia > Orchestia grillus. The sequence goes on along the minus strand of VOMN01136170.1, from coordinate 679 downwards.
GACAGTGTGATAGAAAGAAAGTGATTTATTCCAGGTACGATTGAACGTGATATAGGTGCTTAAATTTTCACTACCCCTAATTATTGTGTTCGCACTTGGACACACGTCACAATACCTCTCCTCTAAGGTACCCGAACTCTTCCTTTTTCCCTCCATAAAACTTAGCTTTAACTCGGCCCGAAACACCGAAACCGCTCAGCATTGTGACCGTCACGTGTACGTGTCCTGCCTTCGTGGGTACGGGCGCCATCCCTCAGTTCCCTCGTGGCGGACTCGTTCTTGAATGTAGGGTATGGGGTGAGGTGCTCCGTCCGGGTGGATGGATGGATGGATGGATAGATGGATGGATGGATGGATGGATAGATCGATGGATCGATGGATGGATGGATCGATGGATGGCAGTCACAGTAGTTTTAAAGTTTGTGATGGTCGCTGCAAGCGAGTGTCCTACTTGAAATTTTACTTAAATTATTTCATCAAGTGCCTCGACAGCCGCCTCAGATCTGTGCAGCTGTCCATCGATGTATACACCTTTTACTTGTCCTGATTTTTCACATTCGATTTTGCGTGTTTTTTTATTGATTGCGTATTCTTCTGGCTCGATAATTGAACTAGCGGCGACTGCATGTAGGCTGCGCAACACATTCGAATTTTTCACATTCGATTTTGCGTGTTTTTT
>VOMN01136169.1:0-12901 GCA_014899125.1 Orchestia grillus | reverse complement strand
GACCCGAATCTTCACGACGCAAATATACAAGTTAAGTGCCAAAAAACTATTGTGTTGTAATATTCATCCTGAACGAAACGGACGTACTCCAATCTGAACCCCAAACATAAAACTTTTATAACGTGACAACGTACTTTTTCTTATACTTTCATCAATGCCTTGTGCTCAACCAGATCATTCTTTACGTGATAAAAATAAAGATTTTAGGTTACTTGCAAATCTTAGTTCAATAAATTCCCTCTCTGAAATGGTTAACAAAAGTTTCGTATATAGAGGCATCGGGCTAGAAGTTCCGGGGTATCGAACCGAAGATTTAGTGCATAGATGACAAGCATACTATCACTTGTGCTATGGGAATCACCTTGAAATATGTCTCTTATTTCTGAATTTGTATAACAAAGCTTCATATGTACCATAAGCAATGTTTGTGTAACTGTTTTAGGGCAAATGTATTGTAATTAGGGTAATTATATGTGAGTCTGTCTGAATGGAGTGGGAGTTGTTTACTCTACTCAATCAGCTGTTAGCTTCATGCTACTTTAGAAGTTATAGCGAGGTCTGCGATTGTTGACGTAGATGACGTAGATTCGCAGCATGTAATTTCTTTGAGAAATGGCTCGAAACTCTCCCACTAGAGAAGGTAAGCGCTATTTGTTGCTAATATTTGTACAAATACTCTTATATATTCTAATATGTATCTAAATTGGATGAAAGTTTAGTATTCAAAAATAAATTCAATGTTGAAATGTCTGAACATTCGTAGTATGATAAATAAAATAAAATAATTTTTTATTACACATGGAAAATTAGTTTAATTATACAGTAATTTACAGAACTTTGAAAAGTTGTGCACAAATGAAAATAAGGTGGGTCACTTTTGATTCTCAGTGTATTTATGACACTGACCTAGCCATGCACATTTTATGCAACATGTTTCAGTAAGCACTATTGAGAAAAATGTTATTTATGTATGTTACTAAAAATTATATAAATTACTTTCCATTTCCAAAAAGTAAAGTTACTATTCACACTCCCTGGGCTCCATGGTCTAGTGGTTAGAGTGATGGCCTCACAGCCAGGAGGGCCAGGTTCAAGCCTTGGCTCAGGCAAGGCTTTTCACATAATCACAGAGTACTTTCCTTGGATATGAAAGCTTGAACCTCACATTCCTCACATCTCATACCACACCAGTAGTTGTAAAGCATTGAAAACCTAACAGTTAAATGTGTTGGAATTAATGAAGGTTGTATTTACTGCAATCAACTGCACAAAGCATCCGATTTGTTGTACAGCCTTCACTTAGTCATCATTGCACAGTTTTGTAGGTGATAAAAACATATTTGTGAAAGATTGTGAATCATTGTAAAATTTATACTGAAATAAATTGAAACTGTTCCCATACTTATGAATTACAAATTGATAATAATGCAAACTTTACTACAATTTAGGCCACATTTGAATATATTATGACTGCCTGCAATATCCTATTATGTTAAACCAAATCAAGAGAACAAACTCATCATAATTTTTAACACATTCTAACCTAAGATAACTGTAACCTTAAAAGGCTTTAACTGTAAGGTAACCCTAATCATCTAATATAACTTTAATATTTGTAACCCAAGCCTAATCCTGAGCCCAATCCCAACATAACCCTAACATAGTCTTAATATAGTCCTAATATAACTTCAATGCGACTTTAATGTAACCCTAACATAACTCTAATATGACCTTGATGTAACTTTACTTTAAGATGTAATTTGAATTTAATATATGCTTTATTAAGTGCAAGATTTTCACAAAATCAGGTTGTAAATTTGTAAAAATTACTATCAGCAGTTGACTGTAGGCTTTTTTGTCTACAATTAGCAACTTACCTCTTTTCCTATCTTTCATTGAGAATTAAAATGTAAGCCATTTGGCTTATGCTCAATTGCTAAATTTGCACCCTGCTCTTATGTAACCGTACTGCAACCCTAACATGATTCTAACATAAGCCTAATGTCACCTTAACATAATCAGGAAAAAGCATGGGAGTGGGAAACAAATTGTATAGTATAAACTGATTTTTTGTAAGTTTTCTTTGTTATACATCTATTAAAAATAGGTTCCTACCTGTTATAAATAAAAATTCTATCTAATGACACCAAAATAAAGACTGGATAATGGATAAGATGCTCTGTGCAATTGGCCACAAGAAAGTAAATATTAACCAAAAGTGGAATATTCTACGTTGATGTGGACTAAGTTTACAAAACATGGTAGGATATTTGTGATGAATTTGTGAATCACATTTATTTTTGCTGGGCTTGGTTCACAATAGTTTTTGATATTCAAGAAGAATTTTTCATTGATAGTTACTTTGATAAAAATAATAATTTATGTGGAAGTTACTTTGATAAAAATAATAATTTATGGTGGATAAGTAAAGGCCTTTCCTGGGCCTCTAAGTGTTTTTTAATGGTATGTTACTCTTAGAGATATTAGACTCCCTTGCTATTCATTTATTACATGTAGAGTGTATCATTGCTATGAAGAGTGCTGGTACAGTGGCATGTATAACATTCTATTGTGAGTGCACTAACATTGTTAGACTGTGTTAGCAATGTATGGACACTAATACTATTTTATTAAAAAAAGTGCTCACATGTGTTGTGATTATTTTTATTAGTACTATTTGTAGAATGTCTTATTGTAAGGGGTCTTTAAAGAAAATGTTGTGATTGTAGGATTAATTTATTATGCTTGTCTTATTCTAAAGTGCTAATTTCTATTGAAATACTTATGAGACCTTTTCCAGTTGTTGACATATATTGTTGATGTAGTAAGTCAATGTTGTATTATCAGCTTTGTCTTTCCAGAATTAGCCAAAGTGCAGCAGCACCTGGCACTGCTCAAGGACCAGTACACACTGCTGCAGGAGAGGTGCTGCCAACTCCAGCAGGAGCGAGACGTAGCACAGGCAGCAACTGGCAATGCTGACAGTTTCACCTCTTTTGCCAGTCGTTTGCTGGCTTTTGTGTCCAAACTGCACAACAAAGTAGGTGTTCATATTCTAATCGTTTTCTATTTGTTATGATGTATATTTCATTTTTTGCTTAACAGCATTTGCCTTCAAATTGCTCAGGTTTATTAGCTTTGTCTTGATGTACAGGGTCAGGCAAAATGATCTGAGACATTTCTAGGTTTAATAAAATGCAAATGAAGTAAAGGAACAAAAAAGTGTTTTTATTTTTGAAAAGTTTATATAATACCATTTTATTTCATTATGTTTTAAAAATTAAATCAGTCAAATGGGATCCATTATTGTCTACACACTGTCAAAGGCATTCACAAAAGTTGTCGAAAGATGTTTCCTGGTCATTTGATCTCATTGCGTTGTGATATTGGTTGGCCTGCCCATTCACCTGATTTAAATTTATGCTATTTTCTTCTCTGGAGATACCTCAAGTCAAAGGTATACATTTATTGCCCTCAATCTATTGAACGATTTGAAGATGCAATTCGTTAATAAATTACTACTATTCCACATGAAATAACCCGCCGAGTTATAGACAACTTTTGTTAACACCTTTGACAGTGTGTGGACAATAATGGATCCCATTTGACATACTTAATTTTTAAAACATAATGAAACAAAATGGCATTTTAATATGTACTTTTCAAAAATAGAAATATTTTTCTGTTTCTTTCCTTCATTTGCATTTTATTAAACCTACAAATGTGTCAATCATTTTGCCTGACCCTTTGTAAAAAAATTGCCTATGTCATGTAAGTGCATCATTTTGGATAATTCAATTCCCACAGTTGATTTATCACATTGTTTTGATGTGTTCTACTGAGATGTATTCTGCAGTGTTCAGGCAATTTTTCTCTCCCTTTGCAACTGCAGAAACAAAATGCTTATATACTGATGTGATTACTAAAATATTCTTTTGTGTGGCATTTATTCTGACTCCCATCACAATATATCAGTAGATAATATTGTGCCATAATTTTTTATCTTATTATATGTAGGTGTATTTTTTCTAGATTATTAATACATAGATGAGTTTTGAAGCTTATGATGATCATATTTCTTTGTTCTATGACATGGCCACAACTTAATTGAAGCTTACTGTTATATGTAATAATATAGGGTTTCAAGGATTTTCTCAATGTGTTAATGCATCATCAGAGCCAGTTAGGAGCTTCTGTGGCACAGTGGCTGCAGTGGAGCCTAGTTTGTGTTTTTGGTGGCTGGGTAGAAAGACTTTTACACAATATTTTTTTCTAGTAAGTAAAGTTGTATGTTATGTTTATTTTGCCATTTCGATTTCCTTGAGCTTATAATGTTGCTGGTTTGCATCAATTTATACATTGCACACAATTCATGGGGTGTTCTGGTTAGAATTTGTTTTTCAAAACATTTCTATTGCATGCCAGCTCAAAAATGTTTGCATAAACAACTTGAGTTACATTTTCTCTCTTGTGTGCCTGTATCAAGTGGAATTGATACCGTGGAACTATGAACTAATGATGCCCCATGATATGCTCTGTTACAAACAAAAACATTGCCTGTTTGAGGTTTCATCCAGAGGTGCAGGCTGGTCAAAACTGTAGGCATGTTGTTATGTTGGCCTTACCAGTTAGTTTAATGAGCAATGTTGCCAATTATCGTTGAACTGGTACCACATGGCAGAACCTAATTAAGCCAGGTGCTGGTTGTGCTTTTGTACTCAGTGTGCCCTGTGCTAAGGCATCTTAATCTTTCATTGACTAAGAGGTCTTTAGGGTCTGATTTCTGAAAGTATTGCTAATTAAAAAAAAATCTTTATGCAGTTCAATTACAAAAATAGTTTGATCATTTTAGGGTTAAATGAAAAAACTTGAGTCAAGCTAACAACATCACCTGAGAATAAGTTCTATATACCGATACTTGAAATTTGTTTATACTGACTTTTTCTCTGATTGAAGCATGAAGATGAGCTAACTTGAATTTTATTTAAAAACATAAATAAAGAAGCACATGTAAGTGTACCACCAGTTTATAAATCATGTGTAACTTAAATTACATTCTAACATATTTCACCAAATCAATCCTTCAACAGACATTGACTGAATGAATTTGAATTCATAGGTGGGAGATTTTTACTTGAGTGCTACCTACTTGGTTTCATAGACTCCTAGAAGTAACACTTATTCTTTGGAGGCTATTGTATAGCTTGATAACAGAAGCTATTACATAATTTTTGTTGTATGGATAGGTAAAACCGTCAACTGTTTTTTTTATTTATTGACCCAGTGTATATTTTTAACTATCCTTGCAAAATGGATCCTGGGCAACTCCTATTATAACGAAATAGCTTGTTGTGTGTTGGTTATCAAATGGCATATTTGAGTACAGCTGTTTGTGTTTCTTCAACAGGAGGAGTACAGTGATATCTCCATAAAAGTCTCTGAAACAAAGAATTTGAGAGCCCATAAATTTGTTCTACAAGCTCGGTCTGCCAATTGGGAATCCCTGAGGCCAAATGAAACTCTGGGTGAGTTTCATTACTCTGTATGTTTTACAGACTATAGCAATGTTTTCTACTGTATGTTTTCTACTTCTTGGTAAATATTACATTTTTGTGTGAATGTTATGGGTACTGAAGTCTTGAGTAAAATGAGAATAAAAATGTAAAGGCAAAAACCACTCATAAAACCTTATGCCCGTATGGTTTTGTCCTTACATCTTTAATAAAGTTGCTTTGCAAGCAAAATTTTCTTGCTTTCCTGAGGTGTAAATATTCCCTCCCCTTTGCTTTCTTTGGTTCACATTCATGTGGATGAGGAGTCCTGAGCTATGACTATAATAAAAATATTATTTTATGTTAACCTTCGAATGGTATTTGGAACCATTTGTATGAAACTTAGATCACTTTGCTACCTAACTGTTGAGAAGTCATAACATTTTCTGATAGTTTCCTATAAAAATTCAACATGCATTATTCTGCTCTGATGCCTGTAAGTTGAAGTACCATTTGCATGGCACTTGTGCACCCTGAAACTTTACATCACAAGCAATGCGTCTCAAAGCTGCAATTTGTTCACATAATATTCATCTTACAATTGCCTTTATGGAGTAATTGTATGGTTTTTATTATGGAAAATAGTGTGCTTGCTGTTCACTCTCAAGGAAGTTCTGATTTCCGTATTATTAAGTGATAATTAAGAAGTTAGGCTTCATGAATTAGCTTTGGCGTTATTCATTTTAAAATTACCGACCAGTTTCAGTGTTCAATGAAATTCTTCTCCTCTCCATCTGAATAACTTTACCCTGAGTTAGTAGTATTTTCTATTGAATGCCTTGATTTGTGTATTGTTACTCAGCACCTCACTCCTTTGATGTTTTATATAATTTTTTGAGCTATACTAGTGGTGATTGTTTAAGTATATCTTTTTAATTTCATATTAGGACATGAAGTTTTTAATATACATGATTGTAATATGCATCACTGCATGACTGATTGAGGGCTTACCTTGTAATAGATTTGATGTTTTATGTTTGTTGACCAATTATGTGTGACAGATAGATAGTATAATTGCTTTTTTTTGCCTAAAATAGCTACTGCTTCATCTCTCATTGAAATAATAGAGAGAAACAGCAAGATAGACCTTCCTTTGGAAAACTATACTTCTCTGATACGACAAATATTTTAGTTTGGAATGCAATGTGTGGGTTTTTTATTTGTATAACTTTGTGATGACAGACTGGAGTGGCTTTGGTGAGGGGGTGGGAGAGGCAGTGCTGCAGTGGGTGTATCAAGGGGAGCTGGCCCACCACCCCGACACGGAGTTCATGATCTCCCTGATGTCTGCTGCAGCTCAGCTGTCACTGCCGCATCTGCTCGACAGGTGAGCCTTTTACTTGCTGCTCTCGCCGCAGCCATAGGGCGTGTTATGTTGACTTCAGGTTGCAGGGGGGTTCAAAAAGGAAATATGTTCATGGACTGAAAAGAGTTGATACCTGAATCTCTATGTAAGCTGAATTGTTTTAATAAAACACCAGCAAGAATATCTGAAAATTACTCCCATCAGCAATACTGAATCGTAAGTGACTTTTATGTTGCTTTATTTAATAATCAGGAAAAATTTAATCGCCCATCTTGCCTGCTTTGCTCTGAACAGAATTGTCTGTTTCTTTTTCCTCACTCTGTTCAGGGTTGTCCATCCTTCCTGCCCCACCCTTCACCTCATGTAGTCAGAGTAGAGGGCATCATTAGTGTACCAGAGCTCTGCTTGTGCTGCGGACTCTCAGTTCAATGCTTGCAGTGGTCTCTAATATCAGTGCGACGGTAGCAAGTATTGCATGCCAGTCGTGGGCTGTGTTCTTCACTGTGCACGGTTTGTGGTCAGTTTTGGCTCTTAATATCGTGAATGAGGGCGACAAGTTATTATTGGTTTATTGAGCTATTTGCAGTTGAGCTAGGTGAGGCACAGGACTTATTTGGGCCCCATGTGAGGATGAGTTTGATTTTGATAGACACGTCATGAAACAGTATGTTGAAACTGACGTTTATGCATACATGGTGTGGATTTTTTAGATAAATAGCGAACATATATTGAAAGCATATTTATTGAGTGCATATCAGCCAAACTTTTAATGAGAGACCTTGGAAACTACTTCTTTTCAATACTACGAATTTTGTGGATAAATTTCGTAGTTCATAAACTTGTGCTCTGACATTTGCAGGAAGCTAAACAAAGTCATAGATCTCCTGCATTAGAACTCATAAACTTTTTCAGACCCAAAAGTAGGTACACATAAAACTCTATTGTATTAGTTTAGGAAAGCCATGTCAGTAATAGTTTTGAATGATGTAACACTTGTCGTAATAAATTGTTTAAAGTTTTCTTGTGGGATTGTGCATCAAGAGTGAAATTTTGTGGCTGGTGTCGCGGTATGTCGGAGTTTGTGTGTCAGCCGTAGGAGGCATTTTGTGATGAACCATTTTAAGTATTTCAGATATAATAATTAGGGACTCACGTGCGGAAAAAAAGGTTATTTAATTTGTGTAGTGGCTTTCACCCAACAAGTTTAGCTCGTCAATGGGTTATTTAATTTTAGCAAAAATGTTTTTTTTATAGTCAGGGCTTGTAAACTAACGAATATTGCTTAGAGTTAAGCGCGAACAAGTCCCCTGACCTATCGGCCATTGCGCGTGTACGTCAGGTGCCAGGACGAGATGGTGTCGCGGGTCACAGTGCGGACGTGCGTGAAGCTCTACACGACTGCGGATGAGATCGGCGCCGCCCGCCTCCGTGACCACTGCTCCTCCCTCATCTCCACTCACTGGGTGCGTGGTGAGCTGCTCTCTCTGCTGCCGCAGGGGTGTTGAGCCTCATGTATTCCTTGTTCATTGTAACATTTCAAGAAATGAGCCTATAAACCCCTGGAAATGGCTACGAACAGTTTGTTGCAGGCTTTCTGCCTCCACTGGGGCGAACAACCTCCCTTCCCTTTCAATCATTACACACGCAAATGTGAGCTCCCTTGACCTGGGTTCAGTTACTCCCATTCCTCTGTGGTCTGTCTCACGCTCCTGTGCTGGCGAGCCTGCGCGGGTGTGGGGCCTGCATCAGAACTGAGTGTAGATTTTGAGCGGTGCGTGTGCACTACGGCTGTGACCGTCAACTAAAAAATAATGAACCCGACCTCAGGCTAGTGCATGTCAAAAATTCAATACTGAGCAAGGGCTTCTAATCCTTAAGTAAATAGATAATCACTCATCCGTACTTCAGTGTTCGCTCTGAGTTAGCAAATCAGCATTGGCGCTGCTGCCCCGCCACTACCAGAGCTGGCTGGTGTGTGCCGACACTCGTACGTAGACAGAGCTGGACGGTGCTGGTCCTAACGCACATCATTCCTTCAGCTCACTCTCCCTTTGGCTCAAGATAGTAAATAAATGATGCATATCAAGTCATAAAAAATCTCTTGATTTAATCTTCCACTCTATTCTTAGTTTCTGGAAAAAAGTGTGGTGGGTGACAAAAGTCTGCCTAGTGATATAGTTCTTGACAACCTAAAAACGACTGGGGGCTGTGCAGAGTATATCCAGGATATTTTTGATGTCCTTCCATGTAATTCTTGACATTCTTGATGTTCTTCCCCCTTCCCCTCGAGTAATGTGAGGAGCAGTTGGGTGTTGCTGCTGTTGGTAAACACAGCATCCCGTTAGACGACTGTGACTCAGTTTGGCTGAAGGGTCGAATCAGGAGGGAGCTCTGTGTACTGTTCCATTCGTGCAATGTTGAGGCTGCTGCGTACCTAACGCTGTGAGGGAAATTGCAAGAGTTCTGAGAAGTAAACTTGGTTTCTAAACCAACACTGAAAACGTGCAGACCTTCAGGGCAGCGATAAACAATTAGTAGTGAAGCACTAACTGAAGCTGCAGTTCAGATTGGCATGTTTTTCCCGCAGGACGACTTCACGAGCGAGGACTTCAGCCACATGTCGGGCCCGCTGCTGTACGCCATGTTCAAGAGCAAGACGGAGCTGCCCCTGCATGCTGCCATCCGACATCGCAGGGAGGACGTCATCTTCCTCTACCTCATTGAGTTCCGGGGGCAGGTGGGAGAGGGCTATGTGGGTGTGAGAAGGGGGCAGCTTGATTGAGGGGGCAGGTCGGGAGTTAAGGGGCTGGAAAAGAATACTGAATAATAGGAGGGTGTGGTGTAACGGCAGGCTCTGAAGGAGGAAAAATTTGCACAGAGCATGGGTGGCACAGAAGAACTAGGCAGAGATATAAAGATAATGTTGCCTTCTCAGCACCACAGGAGTAGGGTGTGCGGAAGACGGGACTTTCAGGGATGAAGGGAGTGAAGTAAGGTGCTATGGGAGAGGAAGTGAGTATTGAGTGCTCTGCCAGCTAGAGTACTGAGTATTCTACAGCTCCAGTACTGGGGACTCTGCCAACTCGAGTACCGAGTACTCTAGAGTTTGCATACCGAATGCATCACGACGTTGAGTGCTGAGGTCAGGTGAGTGAAAGACAATACTGCAGGTGCAGCGTAGCGCCCTCCCCCATCCGTGCCCCCCCTCATTGGGGCAGCAGGTCGGGCTGCACTCCGCCGTGTGGACGCATTTCATTCATGCCTGTTCTGGACTGTGCCTGGCACAGGATCAACTTCAATTTTTACCAAGAAACTCGTCTCAAAAATTCACCTATGCGGATTTTTTTTCTTGTAGAAGGGTTAGAAAAAGACCAATTGAATATAGGAGCTTATTATTTAAGAGAATGAAAAATGCTTATAATATTCTGAGTTCGTAACATGAATTTATTATTTACACATTGATAGTATCACAGCCTTCAAATGTCTTGAGTGTTGCCTTATTTTATTGGCTGCAGACAGGAGACGCGAGGCTAGAGTGTGGGAGTGTAGAAGGCACTTGCTTTATCCAACATTTACAGTAGAGAGTCAGACCTTGTATTCAGTATGATCATTTCTTTACAAAATAGGTGAGCTGTTTTTCCCAATGACGCCAGCGATGGCAGCGTCTGGTGCTAGTTAGAATTGAAAAAAAGTCCTTTTCTTTGCTGTCACTCCGGGGTGAGCATGGCTAGATGGGCCGCGCTCGTCAGTCTCCCGCCTTCTCTCGCTGCCGTCACCTGCACGTGTAGGAAGAGTGCAAGCCCAGAGACTGTCTCGTCCGTGTGAGATGACGTCTCCCTCGTGCAGTTCTGTGGTCGTACGTGTGAGGTTGCGGTTTGGCTTCTCATTTGGTGCTCTCAGCTCCCTAATTCCTTTTCTGATTTCGTGGCCTCCAACTTCCAACCCAATTGTGTTGGTAGTTGTGTTGTGTTCCAAGTCGCGTGAGAGCCCTTGTTTCGTGACGTCACGTTTAGTTTTGGATGAAAACAGCCGGCCAGGCCCATTCTATACTGCATCAAGATGACTTTTGAGAAGAAATTTCGTTTTCGTATCAATAAGTTAGACATCAAACAGGAGGCAATTTGAGCCTAGTATATTCATTGCTCATTGTAAGATTTTCAAGAAATGAGCCGTCAAGTCCCCAGCAATTGCTATCAGCAGTTGAGTGCAATCCAACGAGCAGTCAACCTTCCATTGCGTCACTCATTAGGCGCCCGATTGCTGAAATGACGCCCTGACGCCACAGCGTTTACAGCCTGCGTGGCTGTGTTCCCTCACGGGTCGTTCTGCTCAGTTCAGGGGTTCTGGAAAGTTCCCGCTGCAGCTGCCGCGGTCCTCCAATGTTGACAACGCTGAGTGAAGCACACTCGTCAGCTGCGACTTCTGTCTAGAGAAGCTACACGCTGGCACCCTCTGTGATGCTGGGGGAGGTGCGCGGCCACTTGGCTATTTAATCTAGATTGCTCTGCCCACCCAGGGCTGGTGTCTATGAGTGCGCAAAGTAGGCTTTGATTTCTTTTATATTCAAAGGCAGCGGTGCCAAATTGTAGCCATAGACGCTAGCGAGGCTAGTCAGGCTCTCCGTTGCTTAAAAATGATCACGGGTCCGGAGGGAGTTCAGGCGAGACGTCCTAGCGCCCGTCTAATGAGTTCTGGACTCGTATTCTGAGAAGGAAATGTGGTCTCTCCTGTGTTAGTCTGCTGCTTCTTGAGTTTTGCAATCGTTCTTGTGAGCGTTCTCCTCAAGGAGGCTGCGGGAACATACTTAATGCTCTTCGGTCGTGTCTGCATGGGCGGAATGGCCTCAGTTGTGTCTGTTCTCACTTGGTTTAGTCATCACCTGTGACTGACTGCCCGTGCTCAAGAGTAATCGTTAATATTAGTCCATAGTTAAGTAGATAAAACCTTGGCTTAATTAAGGCTGTTCAGGAATGTTTCATGTGAAACATTTGTATTGATTGGACACATTCTTTAAAAGAATTGTAAGGCGATAGAAGTATGCACAATTCCAAAAGTTCCCGTACATTTCAATGAAGATGGGGCGCTGAAGATGAGGACCAGATTGCCGGCGAATATTCAAGCCCGCAAAGTTAATGCCACCGTGATGGCTTGACCTGACGGAGAGGAGCGAGGGGCTCTGTGCCGTGCATTGCAAGGCTGTGGACCTTCGATGGAAGGCAATTGTGAAATGGAACTGCCATGCTGTCCCGCCCTACCTTCCCTGAGCCACTGTTTCGAAGTCTCAACACGCAGCGCTTAGCTTATTCCAAGTTTCCGTTGTACTTGACTTACTCTTAAATTTCACATACAGGATGTGACGGCTAAATATGGCACTTGAGTGACACCTTCTTGTGTGTCACAGGAGGTTGTAGAGGCCCAGTGTGTGCGGTGGTGCCGAGCTCGTAACTCTGACTGCAATTGATGGCTACTTAGAAATGAGCGAGTCTTGTTCCAGGGAGTGAGGGCCTAGCAAAGTATTACATTACGGATCTAAGGAAGGAGAAAGATTCAGTACATGTTTTAGAGGTGCTGTAAACTGTACATATCTTTCTTATTGGAGAATGATTGTATTAAATGCTTAGCTAATTTCGGATGGCGAGTTTTTCGGATGAAGCTCAGCGGACTTAAGAGGGAAGGACCCCAGGAGGGACGCGTGTCCGGTGACACACATTACCAAGGCACTGAAGCTGGTGGTTGTCTCGCACCTTCCGACTGCGCTCAAAGACCTGCTCACGCTGGACGCGGGGCGGAGGGGCAGACCGCTGGAATGACTCCGTTTTATCCTGAGAGGTTAGGTCGGTGGGCGCTGCAGGGTCGCCAGCAGCGCCCACAACACCCCCACCGCCGTGTACCAGGGGTGGGGGGCTGTGGAGGAGGCCCCCGCATTCAGAGGCCCGTTACACAGGTCGTAGTCGCAGTAGCAGTAGATGGAGGAGGGCGGCTTGTACCTGCTGCGGTGTTGGATGCAGCCTGCCTTCACCAAACCCGCCTCCGAGTAGCGGCT
>VOMN01136167.1:0-19825 GCA_014899125.1 Orchestia grillus | reverse complement strand
GTAAGCACTGGAAAATTAAGTATTTTGTCATGAACTGAAAAACATGATACCATATGTTAAAATCACACGAAATTGAATAGGATATACATATATATTCAAAGAAACGAGGAATATTTACAATAAATGCACATATAGATTTGTGCATTACCTAAAAGAATGACCAAATGAGACCCTCGGTAACAGTAGAGTAATCATAGGTTAATGAAAGTTTTACTGAGGGACATTCTATGTAATTCATTAACGCACTCCCTCGAACTTGTTCTGTAAAGGGAAATTTTTTCTTAACCTTACCCAGAAATTTTCTATTCGTGATTTTGTAGTCAATGAACACTTTTTTGTCTAAATTTATAAATTGTGTTTCAACTCTTGAAGCTCCCATCGATATGAATAAATGTTTCATTTGCCAATGTTTATTTTCATATCACCATTTCAGGTGAGTGTTCTTGAAATAAAACAAATTATTTCTTCGAACACACCTGATGATGCTTCATACGAAAGAAAAATGAAAGATAAAACTTCTCAATAAAACGGACTTGAATGGCTTTCCATTGATATTGCACTGATTATTTATTATTCTGGAGTCTTTGTTACACTCGTTTTCCTGCAAACAGGCATAGCATCTTTCTCTGAACGGAAAGTTAACGTTTTATTCTCTAGATTACAAATGATCGGAAAATTATTCAAACACTCTGCAACGAGAAAGACGTAGTCATAACTCAAGGTTCACCGTAAGGTGTAATTAATTGAGTTCGTAATCAGAGCCAGACGCTTTGTTGAGAGCGTGGCTGTCGTACTCATACAGGTGAAAGGAAGAAATTCGGATAAATGTATCTATCTGGAATGGAACTATGCCACGAGATACACTTGTAATGGCAATACCCCTAAATACGTTTTTCATGAAGCTCGAGAAAGATGTATTATTATAAAAACCTGAACTACGCAACGAGAAGTCGTATTCACCGTCTAAAGAAGTTAACTTGAATGTCTGCTGTACGTCACATGTTTCATGACGTCATCAGTTATTTTTGTCACAAATTCAGAAGCCTGATGTATCTATCTGGCCGTTAGTCCGCCTGCCGCTCCATGACGGCACCGGTCTGCTACAACATTAATCCAACTTGTCAGAGTGCAAATAACATCCCGTCGATCCTGCATCGCTTTCCACTCACCGAACGCTGGAAGCATATCCTGGGTCTATTTCCTGCTTTGAAAATTCAACTTTAGATTGCCATTCTAAATTGGGGAAAGCATTCATGGACGGTCTTGCTTATTTATGGGAACTTTTTCGACAGTTTACTTTTTCAAGTCCTTGAATCATACGTCGTTTTTCTATGACAAAAATTCATATTTTGTGACCCATGCTACTCGTATTTATACTGGTTTCTTCTTATCTGTCATAATTGCTGTTTTTTTCCTACTTCTGCTTACATTGCATTTTTGCATTTGAAGACATAACACAGAAGAACTTCTAGTGCTGGATCACTCACATATTCTCTTAATATGGGGAGTGGTACTGGCAATGGAAACAGTACCTTGTCATAAGGAACAAAAATTCAGGAGCGCCGAAGTAGAATGGTGCTGCAATATCCTTGAGATGACAGTGAAAAGCAGATCACAGAAACGTTTTATTTGTTCAGTCAGAGCGAGCGCGTAACTAGAGCAGCGATGATCGTGGTAAGAGCAGAACTGTTAGGGAACGAGTAAAGTCGTTTGTAGAAACAAGAAAGTAAAGGTTTTTGCGACACCTACAGGGGCGTTCAAGGCATCAGAGCGAACGTTAGGAACACTGACAGGGCTTGTTCACGCGCTCGAGGGTCACACGAAACTGCACCTTGGCAAGGCCGTTCGAGGCAGCCGTTCTCGATTCTCCTTTCTTCCCAAGCCATGACTTGAATAGCGCTGCTCCTTACTGCACAATGACTGGTCTATAGTGGATATCCAGCGCAAGAAGAAAGTCACGAGCTGTAATTCGGAGTCTCAACATGCCTTAAATCGCAGGAGCTAGAAGTCGCATGCCGGCATTATTGGGCTCTGGTGGGTGGCCGCCTGCCAAATTCTAGGCATGATTTTTGGCGGGCTAAATGACCTTCGTAACTGTAATACGGTCTCCTATATGTGTTCCAGTGGATGGAATGAATTTTTCTTCCCGTAATGTAAGTAAATATTTTAAGCGAAGTGCCGCAGTAGCCTATAATGAGGTCTCAGCTATTGGCAGCTTGGAGTGTTGATGTTACTGACGCATTTACTTGCTAGCCTCTTTACTGTTGATTCAGGAAATTTTTTCTGTTGACTTAAGAGAGCAAACCTACGCATTTAAGGTAGTTAATAGTCAGAGCTGAGAATATTGTTAAAATTAAATCAATATCACGTTAATTTTTAAAACACAAATTCACCTCCGTGGAAATTTAGGATGATAAGGAATGAAACCACACTAGATTGATCCAACCATGTTGACGACAACGTCAGTCATTTGCACGTACACATGAAATATTCATAACATCTATTTTGCAAGAAATTCAACGACGACACCACATCATGCACGGAGGGAAGGTTTTAACGGACGGCACCGACGAAAATGTACAAACCCTGGGAAAACACATGAAGAGAAGTATGGGCATAAATTTTGTTGTAGGTAGCGACGAATACGTATGTACAAGAAAAATACTTTATCAAATGGCACCATCCAGGATGGTCTATATTGCATCTCCTACACCTCACGCATCTGCCAGTCGCTCTATGGTGTTAGTTTTTGTTCGTGTGGTTGCATTGACGCGTCTAACTTAAGAAATTACCATACTCGAGAACTTCCTGCGTTCCAAATTAATCCCTTTATGAAGTATCCCGAGGTATCTCGCGGCCGTAGTTATTGCCTTCCCACGGTCACTCGGTAACTCAGATCGTGCGACTGTTCCACCGGCTCTCTCAGCGTAATTCGTTAATACAAATTTCCCGTGTTAACTTCGAATAATTATTTATTCTAGGAATAAGTATTTGTGTTTCGACATTTTATATATATCTCCGGATCTCGTCTTTGAATCGTCACAATTCTAAGACTTTGGGAGAAATTTTTATTCTATTCACTCTCAATGTCAAAATCTAATCCACGTCTATCTTTGAGAAAAAATACTCATCGTTTCACATTTTCTTATTAAGTCACTCACTCTTTTTGTTCAGTAGTCGATATTTTTGTTTGATTCCATATGACTCGCTATTTAAACCACTTCCATTACCTTATGCAAACTGAAATTTCGTTTCGTAATCAAGCACTCAGCGCACACATCCAAGTATGATTGTTGCAGTCCCATCACCAATGCGTAGTTGGAACTAAACTAGCCCCGGAGCTTTCAGTTAAAGTATTCACAGCTTGCTGCTGTTTCAGACGCTTGGGCTTCGATGTTTTTTTATTTTTAATGATGTATTAAGTTACTCCAACACGTTATTAGTTGTATTAAAGGTTTAGAATTCAGCTATTTCACCGGTGAATATGAGACTTAGTAAATATATTTTCATTTTTATTTGTAAGCAGTATTAAAACAGTAATATTTACAGGGCATATATTTTCTTTATTACGCAAACACTCTTCGCAGTACGGTTGACGGCTCGCAGCAAAATGTTTTCTCCCTCCTTGCCAAGCAAAATTCTCTAGAAATTGACTCCAGGGTTTGTTCCCTACGGATGCTGCAGAAGTGCCTCACTTCGCCACAATCCGTTCCGTCCGTTCAGCCAATACTGAACAAGCCTATCCTGATATTCCTCGTTTATCTGGACTACCTTGATTCAAGACTCCTCTCACACTGCTAAAACTATTCGGGTTTGGAAAAAAAGGATAAATGAGACCACCCAGCACTTATCCCCGACAATAAATCACTTATTTATTTTTAATGGCTATGCTGTTGCTTCATGTAAGCTTCTCTTGTGAAATTAAACATTGTTTTTGTTCTCCGTAACAAGATTGCTTCGTGAGCTCGCTCTATGTCTCGTTCGAGAAGGCATTCCTCGACAGTCCTTTGTCGGCCTGGATGCCTTCGATGTCATAAAAAATTCCCTCTCACGCTCGCGTCAGTAAAGTGAAGTGCAATACACGCCTGTCCTGCCGTCTTGTATCTTAGCTGGTGCATATAGTACGACTGAAAATATCACATTTCTGTGAAGGGCTTCGCTGATAAAAATTATGTTCATTGCTACCTTATTGCAAAAAATGAAGATTGTGATATTGACTTCCACATTCAATGGGCAGTCTTTCTCGTAAAATTTAGATTCAAGATCATTTTTTGTGATCAAGTGATCTTAATTATTAATATATTCCATCAGTTTGCTTAATTTATCTCAATTCTAAAACAAACACAAATAGTAATGGTAATATGTTCATGCAACGTATTTGTAAGCGACAAACTCTGCATGTCTTGTAAACTAGAAAATTTGTCTCCCTAATAATTATAATAATAATAATATAACAACTTCAAATGTACATATTTCTCACCCTTTTTTATGACTTGAATTTACGTTTCAAACTCTAAGCCATCCGGCTAACATCTCAAAATTAGCTTTGAGATCGTACTGATGGTCGAAATCGAACTCTCGATTTTATTCGGATTTCTCAGAAAAAGATGAATTTCGGCCCGCTCTTGCAAAATTTTCAAGAGCTTCAGATATAGAAACATTGCCCCTTCTTCCAATTGAACAGAAGTAGCTCAAGTTCTATATACATCTATAAATATTTATATACATACAATACCGAGCGTTTCTCATTATGAAATTTCCAGAGCCAAGCTTCAACAGCTCCTCTAAAACCGGCTCGCCTAAGTGCAAATTCTATATTTCATTATCTGCTTATTATGCAGCATGGAATTTTGTAGCGTGGCCCGCTAATAGAATCATGCCAAGGGAATGGCCTTTTGGTTCCAGCGAGGCTGGAGCCTTGGCATCCAGTTGGGCAATGATCACCAGGGAAGGTTAACCCAATCTGATATTAGTAGCTTAGGCGAAAATAATATTGGTTTTACGTACGAAACAAATGTGTATACACTATCAGGGATTACCTCGCGAATAAAACGATGACTATATCAGTACGTATTCAGTATATCTTCCTCTGTTTCAAACGAAGAAAAATTGGGCATATCACAGGTAACGAAAATACACTCTAATGGAAACAAATGGTTGACAGCTTGCCAAAATATCAAATCCGATACCGGGATCATTTCCTCACGCGTTATAAAATTGTTTGTGCATGACATCATGCATATTAAGCGAAGGAAGAGGGCGATGTAATCGAGGGCTCACCATTCTGAAGAGAAATACAAGACATAAAAGGTGAAGCCTTGATCTGCAAATTTATTGGTCCCTCAATCAAACAACAGCAAAAACAGGAATCCGGCTGGTGGTGATGGAGGACACCAGAAAGAGCTTCTGTCACGAGACCTCATCGCAACCGATGGCTTACTCCCACAAGACCATTGTTAGACGCGTGCCCTTCGCCTTTGGTTTCCCAAGTGAAGGCCTGAACCCAAAAGCAAAGGTAGCCTTTGCTCTTGGAGCAGCGCGTCAACCACAGCGCGTCAACCACAATCATTCACTACCATCCTCCACTCATTTCTATTTATCACCCGCAGCCTCGCCTCCTCCACAGACTGATTCATACCTCTTGTTCCAATGGCAAGCAAACGAGCTCACCATTTGGTGTGATAATTTTCTTTGATAGTTTTCTGAATTATTTTCTTCAAATTAATTTGTTGTCCATTACGTTCCGATTAGAAACTGTTGTATTTAAATTTGCATATTTTTTTATTATTTTTTTTATTAGATATCGTTACAATTGAAATAGTGTCAGTTTAAGGCTGTGAATACACATGTTAAGGAATAGATAAGATTTTACGGAATTTGACTCGTCTAAAAGTTACACGACTTTCAATTACAGGTTAACTCCTCAGACTCTAAAACCTTTGTCAGGTTCATATTCGAGTCGATACTTTGTGAATAACATGACGCCGCTGTGATTTGTTTACTTTTTTACACAACTGATATTTACTTTGACTATTCTTTTACAGTCCTAACGAAACCCCCTAATCAGGGCTTCAATATTTTACAGTGCAGGACGGAAAGCTCACAGACTTTTAAAAATTAGAAAATGAAAAGAGAATCTCTAAATTCTTCAGGAAATTTAGTCGTCAATTCATAATTGTTCTCCTATGTTAATGATCTTTCTCAGTGTTGGCTCACTGATGCATCATACTTGAAATTATCCTACTTAAAAAGCGTGGAAATGCCACCATGGCTCTATTCACTATACAATGGACCATCGATATACACATCAAATTCAGTAACACATTTTGAACCAAGAAGGCCTACCTAAGAGCATCTAATGTCAAAATGCAATGTTTAGAAGTACTAATAAGTTGTTTCAAATTGAATTATCCAACCAAGAACTCCTAACAGCATTCATAGCAGCATATATGTAATGAGTACAGTAAATATAAGGAGTACATCAACAGAAAACGGCGAGCCTCGTCAGTTCTCTCGCTTCCAGTTCCTGGCTGTTCAACACTTGGGCAAATGGGTCAGTATAACCTCTCTGTACAAATGACTAAAATAAAATGTATTTTACGTCACCAAGTAACTGATATTTTCTTGGTTAATAAATAAATTAGAATGGGAATAAAGTATTCAAACTGATTCAGAACGAACTTTACTGAAGCTGGTTTACGTGATTTGAAAACTCGAAATCAATACGTCTGATGACTTTTTTTTATGATTAAAAGCCGTACCTTTACAAAGTAGAGCCGGACATTTTATAATCCAATGCCATTATCTTATATGGTACCTGAATCGCCAAACAGCTAGGTCACGCAGCGATTGTTAGTAATGAATCCACAAAAAATCGTTTACTGACTTTGTGACAGACATTACGAATATATATTATGCATGAGATGAAAGACTCCACCGTAATAGTGGCATACCATGGCTGGTTAACGAATTTTCATCGTTTGTTAGCCTTATGTTGCTTTCAAAAATACATATTGGGCAAAATTAATTCTCATATCAGCGTATGCGAAAACGACCGGAAGAAAAATTGTTCTGAATCCTTCATTGCACGCTTTTTGCACTCAATTACAAGAAGTAATTTTGCATAGATATCAGTACTGTGATGTGCTGGAATGATGCATGTCTTGTTCATGAAGAATTTCGTGTAGAAATGTTCAACTTTGGTGACTGTTAGTTCAATTTTTATTTGAAATAATTGTTATACAAGGATTTTAAGTTATCACTGAGACATAGAGGTTTTTGTTGATCGTTTTCTGATTAAGAAACAGAAGCTTGGATCACATTGTGCATGATTTAACGATCGCAACACTTGAAGCGCGCTTGACAAAACCCCGCTGCCACGCTGAGATGTAATTGCCGGATTTGGACGTGAGGACGAGCCCATCTTTGAGGAGCCGCCATGACCCACTCAGGCGGCCAAAAAAAGCTCGTTCCTGTCTCCAGTCTGGAGCTGTTCTGGCGCTCCTGGCGACGCAGCCTTTTTCAGGCCTCCCTTGAGCCCGCTAGCTATGAATGGGAAGAGGCTACTTAAAACGCCAGCGAAACGAGCCAGCAAACTTTTATAAAAACCTATTCGGACGAGAGATAATCATGCTTCACGTTCACCTCACTTTGTTCTCATAGAGAGGCAACGATAAAAAGCCACCACACATCAAACGAAATCACTCACCAATTTCTTCTCGCATATTTTTCGACGAAAACGAATTAGAGCAAAAATAAATATCGTATTAATTCTTAGCGCGAAACTTCCTGCCACCGCTTTAACATGTTGCACTAAGTTTTCAAATGCGTATAACGTAGTTTCCTGAAGGGTTCTAGATATCTTGGAGAAGGATACATTCAACAAACATTCTTATTTTTGAATTTCGAAAGTAATCNTAATCAAACTTAGTTCTATGCCAACATGTCAACCAGCTGAAGCAAATTTCAATTTTTTTGCAGAATTCAAGTCTGACATCAATTCTATCATTCTGTTTTCATCAGGATCGGTGCCACTTTACACGAAATTTTTCGTGAGTTTTATATCGATCGCTCCAATATTACGGAAGATTTTCAATTTTATTTAACCCCGTTGAATTTGACCGAACCTTAATTTAGGCACCGATGTGAAAAGTCTATAAAATTCCAGATTTGCAGAATTTTAAGTTGTACTAAAAATGCTATGATAAGGTATGAACATCACAAGCATTTTAATTCCAATATGTTTTATCTCAATTTACAGGAAACTTATTAATGATTAATGTACTCTAAACGAGCTTCAACAGTAGCCAGGAGAGGTCTGCCTGTGGATTTCATCAAATTTTCAATTCCATTCGTAAAAATACTTTGAGTACAAGTTTTAATTTCATTTCCCAGGGTATCCTTGGTGAAAAATTGACGTTCCGACTGGTAAATACGTTGCTCAAGCAGTGACCACAGGCTCTCGATAGGGTGAAGTCAGAAAAACACAGACCACTTCATCAGTCTGTTATCATTGAGCCCAAGAGTCTTCCAATATTCTCCTGCAGTATTCGCAGCATGTGACGAGGCATTGCAATGCATTACAGCAAGCTTCTTTTTGTTGGCAGAGCCACGAACAACCATCTGCTCAGGTAGTCGACATAGGCAGCTGCGGTCACTTTTACACCTTCAGGGATTCTTTAAGACCCACTAATTCATTGAGACCCACCACACTAATTCTAGCCCATACCATAAATTCTCCTCTTCGTTGACGACGATGACGTTTGGGGGCAGGAGGCCACATCTGGAACCAAAACTTTGCTCCGCCCGTCAGGACCATCGAGAGTGGCACGCATCTCATTAGTGAAGAGGACGTGTCTAAAATCCTATTTTCATTAAGCTCTCGCCCATTCAAGTCGAGATTCTTTTTATTAAGTCGATTAATAAATAATTTCTGATTTTCTTTAATGTAAATTAGAAATGTTCTTTGTCCATTTAAGCGCTAATATTTTAGTTTACTAGTCTAAATTACGGTAAAAATTCTCTTTTCATTTTTCAGAGCTATTTTGTCACTTGCCTTGCAGTGACATGGAAAGTAACCATTGAAATGGAAGACCTAAAGTTACCTATTCGACATGCATATTTGCATGTCTCTCTTGTGCATATTTGCATGTCTCTTGGGGGAGTTTAAACATGAAATTGGTACGGCCGAGACAGCGAGGAAAGTATGCAACATTTATGGCCAGGATGTCATTACAGATCGACAACGAAGAAGTTAGTGGAGAAAATTTCGTTTTGATTATTTGAGCTTGAAAAATAAGCCTAGGCCTGGGCGCTCATCGGACATCGATGAAGATGCCTTAAGAGCGTTAGTGGAGAATGATCCTTGTTTACCACTCGTAAATTAGCGAAAGAACTCAATACCTCACAGCCCACCATATGGCGCCACTTGGAAAAGTGGCCTCAAGTGAAAAGATAAGGCAGATCATCTTCCATCGCAACGAGTCATCTGTCCATGCAGTGAAATGAGCCCTCTCTTGACTGTGTCATAACAGGGGATGAAAAATGGGTCATATGAAAATTTTCACCGCAAAGAGCAATGGTCTTTCATCTATTTAGGTCTTTTCAGAATGCTCCTCAAGGCAGAAAATTTACTGAATACGATCGAGTGAAAGAGAACATCCAAAGCTTTTTTGAATCGAAACAGTCTTCATTTTATTCGGATGGAATTAAAAGGCTAATTAGTAAATGGGGAAAGGTCTTTAAAAATATGGTAAATGTACGATTGATTAGAGCTTGATAATTTGCTTAGTATTATACAGTATAATGATTTAAATGTCATAAAACAGAAATTATTAATGAATCGAATTAACATATCTGCTCCACAAAGGGTCTTACATTAGGCAAAGCGTGTTTTTTAATAGTTCTCAGCTCTCGACATCGAGCCATTTTCGATACGTGGCCGAGGCCAACATTCTCAGTTGCTCGTTAGGTGAAAATTACTGCGTATTCCCGTTTCCACTCAGGACAAATTAAGAGGATTGCTGATATGCTTCTTCACAGTAATGACATCACGGATCAAAGTAGCAGCTATTCCTCCTACACCTTCACCTTGAGCTAATTTAGACACAATCTTTGCCATTTTTCTTGGTCATTTAAGGCACCTACGCTGACGCATTTAAACAGAAAACTAGCAGGGCACCAAAGCCTGGCACGGCCTTTAGTTTGTTCTTTACTACGCAGAACTGATTCAAAGTTGCCTATATGCGCACTCTAGTGTTGACAATATTTTAGCTAAATTTATTGTTCAAAATTGAGTAATTTAATCTGTAAATAAAAAAAGGATCGTACGCAAAATTTTGGCACGGCTGTGTGTAAACGGTGGGTCACAAAAAGTGTTGATATTTTCGAATGCTTATTAGTCAGTAAGTGTTCATCTTAGTTTCAATTTAAACATTAATTTGTCTACCATCCCCAGCTGAGCCCGTGTTTGTTCACAGGAGTAATTTGGGCGTAGGTACACAAAGAGTATTGCGATTTGTTTTCCTCATTGTGCGAGTGGGTTGGCGCTGCAATCCTTAGCACAGAGTTTATTTGCTAAAATACCTTTGATTTTTCAAAAATAGAGAAAAATAACCATTCCGGATTCCTAAAGGAATTGTTCATCATTAATATTATTAGAACAATTTAATATTTCAGCCCATAATTATATTTCTAATCCAACCTGTGGCGACCGTTTCCTTTCAAAACTTTTTTGACACCGAAATTTCATTTCTCGCTTTGATTTTGAATAATTTTTCCGTTATTTTTAGGTATGTTTACATTTAAGGTGATACGGTCATGTAAATCATGCAAGTCAATTGAAGGTTTTGCATTGGCTTCTTTTTTTATTAAAAAAAACAATAGCACAGAATGAGATCCGGACTGCACGGTGTCCTCTCTATCCCATGGCCAACCCTAATGACAGAATCCCCAAAACCTTTGCTCAAGAGGTTCGGTAAACAAATTGTTTGGTGGCATCAAGCTCCGTCTTGCATCCACCCCACTCTGTTGAACATAGTGTTTGAGGAGAAGTACAAATTCAAATTAAAAATATTTGGTTATTAAAACTAAACAATAAGGATTTTCTCGCGCAGTGGGTAGAACTTTTTTTTTTGGTGTAACTGTGCCTGATTTAGTCCCGTGAAAAAACATTGTTAAATTTCAAAATTCGGTAAATTAAAGTTGAAATGAGATTAACCTGAGGTCTTTATCTCAAATTCTTACTCAGTAATAGGAAGTTGAAAAGCTAGACATTTTTTTGTCTCACCCTGTATAATTGATGCATATATACAAATGCAAATGTATATACAACCTAAAGCACTTATCTTTATCGTACACAAGAATGATCAAGTATAGAATCGTTTTACAGGATCAGCTTGCATTGAATTTTATAATTTCATACTTTCTAATGAAGAGAAATTCGAACATTCTATGAAATTCTTTATGATAGAATTTCATCACCAGCAAAGTGAGCAATACTTGAATATCCTATTTGGATATGAGAATGTCCTTTAACAATTACCATCTTCTATATCTATATAAGAAATAGGTTCAGAGTTTGCCTTAAACGCATCAAGGGCGCTGTTCTCACGGTTAGTGGAAGGCAAAGGGTTCCTCGGTTGAGTACCGTTCCAATGAAAAATGAATTACTATCTAATTTTGGAGTCTTAAGGAGTAAAAACTTATTTCGGCTTTCATTGAAAAATCGCTCACTCTGATGAGAGAATACAATTTCTCCTTTTTAAATATATATTGGAAGAATACATGACATTTTAAATTAAAAGTAGAGTTCTGATAATATGTACCCAGACACGATGCCCCGCGACGAAATGAAGGTCAGAATTGTTACGAGTGCAGCGAAAGACTTTCTTGTTGCTTGTTACGGCCACGAGATCTAAAAACTTCCTGAGTATATGGTCAAATATTCATGATGGCCAGTTTGAGTAGATTCTAATCATTTCAGGTCTTCATCACGTTCACTAGTCAAATTTTTATACATGAAAATACAAAGAGAAAAGTGCTGAAGGTCAAAAAGTTGGATAATTTCCAGGGTTTTCTATGAGTAAATTTGTATTAACATCTATATTTTAAGCTTTCCATCTCTCTAATGTTTTTTTTAAGTGTTCTTTTGCTTTATGTTTACCAGTTCCATGCCATGCTTCTCTGCTATATAGAAGATATGGATGAATTAATTTTCTTTATAGTCTCCTTAACGATTATAACATTGTTGAAACTTCCCAATAGATTATAATAGTTCAACGCAAATGTATAAAACATATTTTCAAACATCCTAATTTTATCGATGACAATCTCCACGAATTTGGATGAGCTAATTTCTTCAATCATCCCATTACTAATTTTGATACTCGGAAGATGTACATTCTGCTCATTGAAACTAAATTTACTGAGCATTCAATCCATAAATAAAATTTATTTCCACGTCTTCACAGATAAATGGTAAAATGTCGCTTGAGGGCCGTGAAATCCCTCTCCCCGCTCGCCTCTCTTCATTGTTACACTCTTTGCAGGACCTGCTCCCGCTCTCTCCTGGTGTCCCTCAAGGCGCTCTCTTGAGCACCAGCTCCCGCTCGATTGGGGCGCACCCCTCCACTCTTTTCCGCAGTTGCTCTTCCGAGTTGACACGCACATCCCCCCTGCCTCGTTCCCTCGTCCCCGTCCTCATCGCTCCGGACATTGTTCTTTATAACAGATTTACGGGAGCGTCAATGTGTTTTCTTGTAAAGTAGCCTCTTCCACCAACTCAGTCTCATTACGCTAATGGTTTTCGTTATTCACATATTTCTGTCTGCATTCCTGCAAATAAATATTTTAAAAATATAAATAGGCTCCCGATTGCATTAGAACAGAAAAGTATATAAGTACTTTAAGTCATTGAGTAGCTAATGTAACTGGTACGTATTCTTGATAAAAATATGAGCTTATTTATCCGGATAACTATATTTTCCAATCAGTTTTAATGCTCATTTTTGAAAGCTAAGACAAATTTATGTGTACAACTTGATGTGTTGTGCTTCCAAGCCCATGAACTGCTCCAGGCACCCAGCTCTACTGGCTCTCCTTACACATTTGGCCTCCAATCCTCCCGCTCGACTCGAGTGCTTCAATGACTTGCAGTAGATACAATATTCAAGCGTGAAATCTAACGAATCCTCTAAAATTCAAACGTTTTCACCACTGACAAAAAACAATAAATGCAAACATAAGACCAAGATAAGAATACATTTAAACAAAAACTACGCTCTTGCGTACTGCTCATTCATTAAAACGCATTTTATCAGGAAGTTTCAAGTCTTTTATATCCACCTATTCAGGGTATGATTAATTTTCACACAGTGCCGATTTCAACAAATGACCAGTACATTTCCTTTAGCAATTTATAACGAATTTTGACATCATTTAATTTCCCATTCTATTTTTTTCCTCTAATTTTGATCATTCAAATTTGTTGCAGAGTACGTGAAATGCTGATCAAATGGAAGGCGCTAATTTATTTCAAGTTTTTTCAAAATGCTATGAACTAAATCTTACAACGAGTAAGAAATTGAGTAAATAATACTTCAACGTTATGCACAGAGCGCTAACTTACTGCTTCCGATAAAATTTTGGAGAGTGCGGAGTAACTTCTTATCTTTAGTCGAGGGTAAAATATAAGAGCGAAGGCTTAACACAGGGGAAGCGAACGCCACAGCCCTCATGCACTTCATTTCACGAGAGCAGTCTGTGAGCCGTAGAACTCATTCGAGTTACTGCCTTTAAGATATTGTCTTCTCATAACTTTGCATGTGTTGTTAATATGAGACACCCAAAATAAGTTTTATGCTCGTGTGCATTACATTTGTACTACTTTTCTTACTGTTCGTCAAATTTACCAAACTTACTGTATAATGTCTGTAGTTTAGGAGCCGAACACATACGGTACTTTTAGTTTTTTTGTTAGCTTGCCTGAGTGTAAAGCTCGGATGTAAATTTCAACTGTTAGATTGATAAAGAATAAAATCATTGCAGTACAAACATTTTTGCACTCATGAGTTTAGCATTTGCGCAAGATTTGTTGTTATGTATAAATGTTCGCTCAGACGACATGAGATAGGCAATAGGGTTAGGTTTGGCTACGGTATGCTGTGGGGACTGGTGACCTCTGGGCGGCACTGTTATGTTACCTGAGCTACAGAGAGGCCTTCAAGACTTCTTTTCTTCATGCTGTGCTGCTTTCAATTTCCATACCTTCTTCGCTGTTATTTCCTTTGTCATTTCTTGGTCCATTTATTGTCGGTGTGACGTACATAGTTCGAGTCGCTGAAGCACTACTACTAAAACTATTACTACTTCTACTGCTATTACTACTACTAATACAACTATTACTACTACTACTGCTATTACTTCTAAATGACATATCGAGAGATTTGATAATGTCGACCTGTAGGAATTTTTCCAGTAAAACGTGAATAGAACGTGCAGCGCTGGAAAAACTTCAGATCTAAATTCTTGTAATTGCTGACCGGCGTCATTTTGACGGATCTCTCCACCGTAACGTAGAAGTTCTTAGGAGTCAGTTTTTTTGAGACTCAAATAGTTCAGTGTAGAAAACATAATTAAGATGATCTTCTTACTCTTATTCATGCCTCCTTCTTTGAAAGACCTGGCATAATACCACACGCAGCCTGAGTTTTGAACATGTTTCCATTTCATTCAACACGTCTGAGTTTCCTCACAGAATTATTCTGATACTTCAGGTCCACTATAAAAATATGACATCGAATGAAGTAATGAGCTCGCAAGATGTTGAATCATTAAAATCTCTTATTAATAAATCATATTCATTGTTCTGCGCCAACTTATTCGCAGTCCACGAGCGATCGATCCATGATGATCCCTGTCACGTTTGGAAGGTGTCATTTCTGCTGATGAAAAGTTCGTCACTCGAAGGTAATTACACTTTCAAGAACCCTCCTCCCATGCCGGTGCTCCCTCAGAAGCGGTTCCTCTCTAATTCCCCTGACCCCGCTCTGCATCAGTTTCCCCTGACGCGTCCCTATTGCTCGGTCTCCCTCCCGCCTGTGTTTCCCTGGCATGACTTCCCTCCCCTGCCCTCAGTTTCCCTCGCCTCAGAGCCCTCATGCAGGCAGCAGTCAACGTCCCCAGTGTTGTTTGCAAACAGTACGAGGCAGCACGCACCGTTCCTAGCGCTCGCTCTGATAAATAGTGCTGCTCTCTATTGCTCCGTGCGAAGCCTTCACGCGGGGTGCAGGCATGAAAAAGTTGGGCGAGGCCTCCTGTGGCAAGTAAAAAATTATTTTGCGGTAGTGGGTGACAAATGGGTCGATTCACTGGTGAATAGAAGACTGTTTTAACGCAGAAGGTGCGATGATGGCACGCCACTAATCGTATTATTTACTTTTGTTGTTAAAATAAACAACATCTGATATTTTATATTTTTCTTCGTATCGACAATAATTCCAGTGCAAGTAATATGTTATTTTGATTTAAAGTTGACGGATACCAAAGAGTGATAGGTTAACAAATGGCAACAAAACAGTGTTACTGGGTTACTCTGACAAGATATTTTATCGAGTCAGTGGGCTCAGCTGAGTAAGTCGAATATTAGTGTTTAATGCATCCACGAAACAATTATGTTTTACTTTTGATTGTGGGTTAAAAGTCTGTAAGCTTGCGTTCATATGAAGCCTACATCTGTTTCGCTTAAACTGGATCATGATTAAATTATACAAACTTAAAATGCATTAATTCAGTCGGTGCCTTTCCCAGAGCGATCTAAAACTGGAAAGTTCTAATGAGGAATGATAGAGCATCGAGTTTTGCGTACGCCTTAGCAGCCTCATGAGAGATTTGAAAACGTTTTGTCCAGCGTGGGACCATGGCACGGGCGGTGTGTGTCAGGCGGTTGTTCGTCTGGACACAATTTCAATTTGAGTTGTAGCTTCAGAGCACAAAGTTATTAGGCACAATCGGTTTCGCTAACAAGCTATAATTGTTTTTCAGTGAAACGTAAACTTCAATTTACCATCAGAGCCTAAATTATATTCTTGATCAATTGCATATTTATTCAAAAACTTACGGTGGCATGGACGACCTTGTAAAATTGAATGAATAAATATATCAGATCCTTGTTTTAATGTGTGCAATAAAATTTGCTTCTATGTTTTTCAAACATTAAAATTGTGTTTTTAACGACTTGGTTGCAGGGGGGGAGGGCTTTGATAAAATATTAATATATCATTCGTATCATTAGTATTTTCGTATTAAATAAGTCTTACAATAGTTTGCCAAGCGAAAAGTTAGTTGCGGAAGATCGTTAATTTGTAAACTTTGAAAAACTTCAAAAAACTCAAGTGTTCAACCATTTACAACAAAACAATGCTTGCTTGAGGAATGGTGCATTCGATCGTTTTTCCAGTAGTAACGTTGGCAACCTTGTAATCACCTTGGGAAAGGGTTTTCTCTCGGGGACGATTGCTGGTACAACAATAAAGCTGCGAGAGTACCATCATGAGATGACCATTTCAGGACCCGAAAGGTCAAGGTTTGGTTCCTGAATGGAACCGCAATCACACATGAATCGAACTGTTACGTTTCGCCGTGATGGTTCTGCACCCGCTCCATTTCATCGGTGTAGTACTAAGTGAGATGACCCAAATTGCTCAACGAATTTCACGTTTCTTGTGATGGTGCGCCGCAATGCAGTGATGAAATGAGAATCCATTGATAAAGATTTTGGATTTTGCAGAGTAGTTTTAACGTAATTATTTTTTATCGATTTTGTTTCATCAGTATTTCACATTCATTCTGTGTTGCTGAGTTTCTGGCCGATTTTGCTCGGCCCGGTCAAATTTGACGTGATAAAACGACACTCAAAATCTCCGGAGAGTTAGTTTGCTTCTACTGTTGCAAGCGAATTGCTATGTTTTACCGTTGCTAAGAGGAGGTCACTGCTCCGAAAATGGTGAAAATACGATAAAAAATCAGTCCCAATTTCCTCTACTGACGGGACTGCAAAATAGCCGAAATTTTACAGAATAGCTGTGAAATCAATGTCAAGATGCTATCGATATTTAAAAAATTTGGGGTTAATAAAAGTACGAAATGAAGTTAGGAGCACGCAGAATCTAAATGAACGAGTTTATTTAGATCTTTCCTACATCAGAGTGAGATCTCTTTCTTTTTGATTCTGTAAAAAATTGTCTCGAATTTAGTGTCATAGAGAGACGTGTTGGTCATCGTTCGATGGACTAGATTTGGTCTACACAACACAGCGTAGTTACCTGGCCATTGCAGGGGAGAATGGTGCACAGAGACCTTAACGTGCTGCCTAGCACGTTCACTACTTGCAATGTCTGCCAAAAAAATTGGACGTCGACAATCTGACTTTTCTACATGATTCGTTCCACAGCCTTTTGTGGCACAAAATGCTTAGTCTTTTAAGCTGACTCACGCTGATTAATTTGCACCAATCTGATGCTGAATTCATTCACTGACTTTACTTAAATGCTAAATAATCAGCAGTACATATTTTTCAACGTTGTGGTTTCTTGTAGTTGTAGTATTATCTTTCCAGTGCACTTCTTCGTTTAACTAATAAATCTGGTAAGTTTAATATAATAGTTAAATTTACCCTCTGAGTAGACTATGTAGTTGCTTTAGGTACGTACGATTTGGCGTTACATATATACTGCACCTACTTTTAAAACAACCAGTGTTGCATTCGACAGACCTACGTTTGCTTAGCCTCAGCGGTAAAATAACGTTGACATGTCTGCTTATTACAATAGTTGTCCTATGTAATGACACGTTGTTTTTAAATTAGTTGTTATTACAGTAGTTTTCCTACGTAACAACTGCTTGTTCTTACAGTAGTTATCGTATGTAATGAAACGTTGTTCTTACAGGTCGCGTGGGCGAACAAAGATATGTTAACTCTACAAATACCGTCCATTTGTTGGAGAAAGTGTCATCAAAATGCTCTGTCCTGTCCCAAATGTCCGTTGTAGGCAAGATATTAGGTATACCGTGGAGTCTTCTAATTGTACGAGTTATAGGGTCGTGAAGATGCTTCTTTTCGTTGTGTTTATGTGCAGCATCTTTTCTGGAAATTGCCATGACGTTTCTGTTCCTCCGAACCGTGTATTTCACCTTTTTAAAAACCGACCTCAGCCTCCTCCTTTTTCTCCGTCCCTGGAACGACTGATTCATAAAGATTTAGAATCACATATAACTTTCAAAAATGAGAACGTGTCCCACAAGTCACTCCCTATTCGAGGTCAGGAAGACATTGATGACCCTATAACGGACTCGGTGCATTCGTTTCATGAGAAAGAAATCAGCACGGCTGAGCCTGTTAACAAAGAAAAAGGGGCAAAATCACCCAGCAGAGCCTCTTTTGCAAGCCGCTTCGAGTCAGCGGATCTAAGCGACAAGACTGTATCTGTGGGTACAGCGACGACCAAGCGTTCGATTCCAGAAGATAGTGGCTCTAATAGCAGGAGTTCTCCCAGTCAAGACAATGTCCAGACTCAAAGATCAGTTTTCGACTTCGACAATCCCTTCGGTAGGAAGCGAGAAAATTGTCCTCCGCCGCTAGAGCCCGGACATCTGCGTTGGAGAAAAGGCAGCAACTTTGTGACTGCATCGCTGCCGCACTTGGTAAGTGCTCGCTTCCTGATTGCTTTACTTTTATGCGTCGTATGCCTCAGCCTGAATGGGTTCTCCGCGTTTATTCTCAAAGAACATTCCTTGACGTCGCTTTCTCAAGCGTTTATGTATGAAGGCATTTAATATTTTTGAAAATACTTGCATCGACCTGTGGTTAAAAACGATTTCAAAGAAAACGATTTGTAGATTG
The DNA here is from genome assembly GCA_014899125.1 of Orchestia grillus. Taxonomy (NCBI): domain Eukaryota; kingdom Metazoa; phylum Arthropoda; class Malacostraca; order Amphipoda; family Talitridae; genus Orchestia; species Orchestia grillus. Next base: position 927 of record VOMN01136167.1, on the reverse strand, counting down.
TGCACCCAGTGAACAGTTAACTAGTAAGATATGCCGATATCTTCAGCACACCTTATCTGGAACTAAATAACTGAAATATTTCATAAGTCATTTACTCTTTACTATGAATTGACTGGTACTAGTATTTATTATTATTTACTTTGCAGTTGTATTAGCTTTCCAACTATTTAGACAATGGAATGCAAGAACCACCTTCTAATATGTTTCGAAACCAAATGTCAAGCGCATGTACGCTAGAAGATCTTTATTATTCATTGTAAATTTAAGTGAGTTAGTTTGTAAGTCAGTTTTTGGTGTAAATCTTGTACTAGCGTTAGCTTTTTTTATTGATGATTTTAATTACCCTGAAATTTATTCATTTTTTGCTCAGTGAAATGTTACGGCGTTACTAACTTAGGTATTAATTTTTTCTGAGAACTTAAAGAGAGTTCAAGTAGTATATTTTATTTCTGCAGCAAAAAAACACGTAAGGAGCACATGGAAATTATAGTAGCTGCACGAATTGATCGCTTTTATTCACCTCAGAGACACTGATAAACCTGAAAAATATGATTGGCGGAAGCGATTTTGCAATCCCAATAAAATTGTGTATATTAAAATGAAAATAACGTGAAGTTGTTACGTCAAACTTTGCTCAAATATTGTATCCGGCTCACCGCAGTCAGGACAGCATTCAACGTTCTTCGCGTTTGTAAAGTTTCTGGCAGTTGATGAAAAAGTTGCCAGCCAAAGAGTAATTCAGTGATGAGAACCCCCTATTGGCATGCATGTGGGTCCAATACTTTGCATTATCAAACAAAACATTTGAAGCATTTTTTCAATATGGAGTAGAAGAATGGTATAGGACCGATAAAAATAAGACGAACAAAGATTTTACTCTTCTGAAAAAAGCCATAAGAGCTATTGCGCACCTGGACTATAATGAAC
>VOMN01136162.1:0-29699 GCA_014899125.1 Orchestia grillus | reverse complement strand
TGATGCTCGTTGAAGAGCCCATTGTTTTCGAAGTACCGCACCATATTCTTCACAATTATTCCTTGAAATTTTTTTATAACGTGCGATGTTAAGGCTGCTGGCCTATAGTTTATTGGTCTATTTACGATCAGCCGGAAATATCTAAGGAAAACACAGACCAATGAAGATAAAACTTCGATCGCTCTTTATAAAAAGCGCTTGTCGCAACCAAATGAGTTCCGAGTTCAGCTATTTGTACGTCCTACAGTCTCTAGTCCTGTGCAACAATTTGCAGTGGTACAATTAAACAGGACAACGTGAACGGACAATAGAGTTTAATTTCAAAGGAAAGAGCTTGCAGGTAACTTCTTGAGCCGAATTTCTGGGAAAGCAAGCCTTCTATTACACGAGTAGGTTATAATGATGAGGTACTTTTTCAATTTCAAGGGAAACACTGGTAAGTAACTAGGGAACTTATCGAGATAGTGCAAAGACATCTGTTGTTAGATAGAATGCAATTGCACAGTAGGTTCATTCTTTTGAAAAAAGTCATCAGTTCCCGCGACTGTCCATGAGCTTCCGACTGAACAAGCAGTATCACCCCGGGATAACCTTGAACCAATCATCACTTTAGAACAAGATATAGCGCTACTTATCTAGGATTTAACGTTTGAGGGTCCTTAAACCACACATTTCCACTCCCGTGAAGTGAAAACGATGACCCATTTCTCCGGCCACCTCGACCGTCAAATGCAACTACCCAGCACTTTTCCCCGTGAAATTATGTTGAAGATATCGCGCTCAAAATAAAAATACGGCCCTTCAACGACAGCAAACAAAAGATCATGATGCCATTCCCACCATTGATGAGACTATGCTACCGCAAAAACTAATAGAAATCGATCGAGTACCGCATGGATGTCTTTCTGTCAACAATTATCGGTAGTTTTATAAAAATGTGATAAATGAAATGAAAATCTCAATATCTATTCTTCAATGGCTCATATGTTGTGATAATTTCTATAGATTTATCTTTTCATTTCTTTGTTATGACCTTGAAAAAATTGAGTGTGGATTTAATGGATCCTTTGGACTTTCGGCATACTGTGTAGAAAATGTCAATTTCCCCCGAGTGATTTACATCCAAGTAACAATGACTACCAAACTATACCATAACTCCAACATTAAAACTCCAAAAACTTGTGTAGTGATCGGCTTACGATACGGATGCCTGACATCCAATCCCAACATGAAGCTCTGGGCGTCACGACTTGCGCCAACTCATGTCACAGCTGCCCCAACGCCTCAAGGGCAAGACCTCAGACATCTGACAAAGCTTCAACCTTGTGCGGACCATGATCATGAATAAGCCTACATTTCCACCATAAAAACCGCGATGTCCAACACGGCTCCCTTCAAGAGGTTATAGTACTCTCGAGGCCTAGTTCAGTTCGGCGGTGCGAGTTCAATTAAAACACTATAAGCATATATTCGACGCACCTACACACATAGACACTTTGACACAAAGTTTCCTTTCAAAAAATATGCAATAAACTTGAAAAATATCATTAGGAAACACTAATGAGAGAGGTTCCTAATGGAACTTTTATCATCGACCATCATTAGGAAGGAAGTAAAGAGGAAAAGACGGGGCCTATAAACTACCAGTTCCAGACAACTGCAATCATTAATATGACCGATACTGTTGAGGGTATCAGAGCCAACATGCTAATTTGAAGACATTCCACAAATACATTTCTATGAAGATGTTCCGTTCAACATCGAAATCTTTAAAAAATCCAACAACCAAATAAAGGTTGGCCTAAAAAAAAACGTACAGAAGGCGTGATGGTGTATGCGATGAAGCTTTTCATGCCACGGAACTTGCTCTCCTTCTTGGGGGAGGAGATAAGACAAGTGAGCTGGCTGGTGCGCGGTCGCCAGTGTACGCCGTCGTTGTCCTTGTCGATGTAGACCCGCTCTGCTTCGCTCACGGCCACCCGCGATGTGCCTGAGAGGAGTAAGCACGATGATCAACAGTGTCACCTGCTGTAGTTGTGGCACCTGGGGCCTGGGGTGGCTAGCGGTCTTGTAGTGATAATGTCTGCCTGGGGCACAAGCTGATGTACAGGTCGTCTGGTGTCTCACGGGGCAAGTTGTGATATACTCGTGATCTGGTGTCTCATGGGTAAGTTGTGATGTACTGGTGGTCTGCTGTCTCATGGTGTTAAGTTGTGATGTTCTAGTGGTCTGGTGTCTCATGGGGCAAGTTGTTACCGATACCTCACCAAAATGAAATAATTCATCATGGATGTTTGTTAGATTCACCTTAACAACTCTGTACCTTTAATTAATTTGTGCCAATTAAGCCTGGAAATTGCAAACTATTAAAAAGAGGCATTGTTTCCTCATATCTTGATGTATGCTGGATATACCTTGAAATGCTCATGATTTAATGACCCAGACAATATGAAACCTAATTTAATCCAATTTTTCAAGTATAGCAAAATTTCATAAGCACTGGGAGAGGTGCACAATTTATGCTTCACATCAAAATTTCTCACGACGTTTCCAAGAACAAATCATGCAGTAGCACATTCTGATTTCACACTGCAGGTGAAGCTAAACAAAGAAAATGCTGAACGCTTGGGCCTAGAGGTAATCAAACATTTTATAATATTAGAGAACATGAATGGACACCACTGATATGAACATAATCTATTAAAAATTTAAAAAGACGTGAGAGTAAGGGACACAGCATTGTAGAGACTGGTATCTTTAAACCAGCTCTACACTGATCAGTTCCTAGTCTGCTCTTGGTATAAAGAAGAAATATTATATTGATAATAAATTGTACTCTATACAAGATCTGCTGCACGTAAATATATTTAACGGCACATTTTAAAAGTAGCAAGATAATAAAGTAAGTTTAATTCAAGAAATAGTGTTTGACATCCCTCAATAAGTGTGTAGTTCTTAAATCTAGAAAAAACCAGCTTACAGTAGACCAAGCCAAAGTTCTAGCATAAATGCAACGAATTCTACAATGTCTGCAAGAATCTCCATATTGGCCAAGGACTATCAAGGCCCCCCTATACAGGGAAAGATATCTATGTCTATATGCTCACTCAATAAGGATGGTCTTATTTTCATTTTCATCTGAATGGTTTACAATGATCTGACACACTCTATAGTATGTGTAAATAATACTGATACTGACATCTAAAACAGCTGATGCCAATATTAATACAATAATCAGTGAGTTGTCCATATAGCTATACAAACATCAGTGTTCACACAAAGAGAAAAAGTAAAACAGATAATATCTACAATTTTGACAAACTGATACAAGTAGGAAATGCTTTCAGCTTTGCACTACTAAGCAACATTCTTGAGTAAATTCATACATGCTTTCACTTAGTTAATCTCATGCATTTATGAATTAGTTTAAAATGATCCAAAGATTAATGCATTTGTAAAAATGTCCAGATTACAGAAAAAATGGTTTGCATACGATGTCTAGAAGAAATGGTTTCCAAATATAAAATACAAATGTTTTACATACTGCCAAAGAGAGGCATTTATCACAATGTGAGCTAAGCTATACAGTGTGTCAAGCATCACCTCAAGGCTACAAGTTTTTAGGAGTTATGATGAATGCCACAACATGAAAAATCTGTTGGAACATCTCAGAGATAACAAGGAGTAAGTCTTAAAAAAAGTAACACAAGCATTCAAACAAAGGGTTAGACAGGCACGACGCTCATCTTTCGTTCGACAGTTTAACAAACAAAGGTTAAAGAAATGAGAAGATCAGGAAAGAGAAAAAAACATTTTGCATGAACTTTAGAGAATGGGTAATCTATGCACAAGGTTGTTTCTACATTGGTTTTCCAATGCATAGTAGCAGTAACCCCTGCACAAAGGAAGAATAAGTTAAAATGAAAAGAGAAAGAAAAGGCAAAAAAAGATAAACATGCAAAAATAAAAATAACCAAGATTGCCCAAAAAATAGTAGTCCCAAAAGTCTATCTACAGCTGAAGTAACCTAACAGCAGTCCCCATAATGTACAACAGACCAACTTAACTAATGTAACCCTATTACCTATCCAATGATCCCTGAGGAGTCAGCTCTAACCAGATACCTTTGTAAAGAATACCAACCAGCCTATGAGTATGAGTAGTAGTAGTGAAAGCAGCGCTTCAGNAGCATAGGATAGACAAACCTAACTAACCTACCTCTATTACCTATGGCCTATCCTATGCCCCCTGAGGGGCCAACCAGCCTAGCTATGCCCAACCAAGCCATGCTAACAACGGCAGGTACAGTCGGCATAGATACCCCCCCTTCCCAGTGGAAGTTAAGAAATCCTACTCACTGATGAGCATCCAGCCTCTCCAGTACACTTCCTTGACCATTGTGATTCAATAATTACAGGATATAGTTTTAAACTTTACATTCTCATTGAGAATATATCAGTCCTCAATAGCATAATATTCAAATATACTGGGTGTTCCAGAATTAAGGCAACAAACATTTGGGTATATTTGGTATATTTATGAAAATCCAAATGGGCGATTTTGATTTGTAAAGTAGAAACTCGGAGGCAAATATGAAATGCATGATACAGCGTACGATTTATCCTATATGACCACCCTTATCGCAAACTACAGCCTTAAGTCTAGATACAAATGCATCACAGGAAGCACGATTCTGTTCTTGAGGAATTGCTTCCCATTCCTCCTGCTGTTTTGCTTTGAGTGACTCGAGAGAAATGCGAGGAGTACCTGAGGCCCTGCTCTCAAAAATGGACCAGATAGAAAAATCTAAAGAATTGAGGTTGAGGCTCTTTGCTAGCCACATATTTTTGCTGATGAAAAATGGAATGTTCCTCAGAATCCAGGTTTGGGAGACTCTGGAACAACGTGATGGTACTGAATCTGGTGTAAGACTCCAAGATGAACCCTGAAAGTTTTCTTCAACCCATGGTAATAACTCTGATACCAAAATAAGAGAAATGTATTGTTCTGAGTTCAGTTTGACTCCAGTAGGCACAAAAACAGGCCAAGATCTTCCTGTGGCTGTCCCAGCTCACCAAACCGTGACAGACGACATTTTGATGTCTCGTAACAATCCCACCTTCAACTGAAATTGAGGAATCCCACACTCGATCCTTGTGATGGTTCACAACTTGCTGGATGTCAAACTTTTTTCATCTGTGAACACCACGTTCGAGAGCGTGTCTTGAGCTATCCCTTCAAGGATGTAACTACCTTTTTCAGTTCTCATTTTCTCTGATAGTAAGTTCATGACGTTTCAGCATTTATTAATGTTTCTTACCCAGATCCTCCTTCAACACTCAATACATTGAAGCTTTGCTAACACCTTTTCTGCAGCCAGTTTTTGATGAGATCGATGTGGGTTAGGACGCAACTTCTCTTGCTCATTTTTGATTAAGCTTTTTAGTACAAACACTTTAATTCTTGCCTCGTCCTGGCTTATCAGATGCAGTGCCAGCTTCATCAAACTTTTTTGCAATTGACACATTACTCGTGCCTTTTTTTGTGGAGTTCAACAATATTTCGATCAACAGCAATTGTATAAAGAATAAATTTAAGCTTCAGACACATGAAATAAAAAAATTATATTACTATGTTCAAATACTATATTTTTATAATCAAATGTTGATTTTAAATATTTTATTAAATATACAAAACTGGTTACCTTAATTCTGAAACACCCTCTACAGTACATCGAAAATGACTAATCCAATTACATGTAGTCCTAAACGACTGGTAATTTAGCATTATTTTGGCTAGTGCGAGTTCAAATGTCTCTCTTACTACTTCACTGCTTGGCTGCTACCTATATTTTGGTGGAACTAGTCATTGCTTCAACAAATTGATGGTAGATACAAACACTAAGTTTTTCCAGTTTGAATAATACATTTAATAATGTAACTAGGTCATTTTCAGTCAAAGCCGTGATTCTATTAATGGAGTGCTTCTCGTGATTTTAAATGAAAACTCCATATGGTCTAGAACAAAGATCAAAATCTTGAAAAAATTTGGCACTGTGATTATAATGAGAATTTGCTAAGCAGTATATAAACTACTTAATGATGATCTTGAGGAAATTGTGCAAGCCAACAAAATTCAAGGTTTATCCATTATTTTACATGAGTCACTACAATTTCAGCTGATGCCTGCACATATATGTCTCTCTCCAGTAACTATGAACTTGTTTTCACAGTCAATTTTCTTGTTGCCCCTTTTAAAGATTGAGACAGACTAACAGTGTACTTAGCTTCAGAGAAAGTGGAAATTTGATATATATGAATTCAGAGGAACAAAAAAGTCTAAGATACATAATAGAAAATTCCTGAAGTTTTTTCTCTAGTGTAATTGCTTGTTTACACAGATTGTAGGTGGGATAGGAGAATGTATAAAGACCATGATACCTTCAATTCCTTTGCACCACGTTTACCTATAAAAATATTTGCATTTCTTATCACTACAGAGAGTTAGGATGGAAAATTTTTTTAAATCTTTGAGCAGTACTGTTGAACATACACGGGTGTTGAGTGCAGTTGACAGAAACCCACTCACCGCAGCAACTGGTGCAGTACAGACAGAAAAGGCTTCACTACAGCAGTACAGAGAATATACACACATTTTACATGAGATTACATAAAATTGAAACCAAATACAGACAACAGAACAATACAAATTAAATGTAATGGAGTGAGGCTCCCTACTGCATGTACACATGAACCACATCAGAAAACTTACATAAGTGGACATAATTGAAGAACAAGTGCACAAAAAGTCAAATAAGAAATCAGTAATTAGAAGTCTCAGCAACCAGACTCCATTGAAAATAATTTACTGTATGGTTGACTCTTTCAACTGCACCATTACTAGAAAGACAATATGGTGTGGTAAGTTTGTGTGATGTTAGTGGAATTTCTCACAACTGTGATATGACTAGTACTGATTCGGATGTGCATTCTTCATGTAACATGGATCCTGATAGTTCATCTGCCATTGGTGATGTGCAATCAACTGTTGGTGGCGCCGGTACTCTAGAGAAATATACCATGGATAACTTTGATTTATTTCTCTTTGGTGATAATGAGCAAATATCATGAGTTGAGTTTGGAAGCTAGTCATTGAGTTCCAGTTTTTCTATTCCATGCAACTCTTCTCATTTATCTTCTCAGCCTTTTACTCTCTGTAGAGGCTGCTACTTTTAAACAAGCATTGAGTAAGAAGTTCTTAATTATCAAATAAAGAGAGTACATAGTGATAATTACTTGTTGGAGACAATTCCTGAATAGACCAAAGGATGCTCTGGATGTGGGAGCTCATAATATTGATTAATTGTATAGACTTGCTTTAGACTGGTAGGATGATAATTGGGAACTACATTATTGATTCGGCTTTAATGGTTGATGAATCTGGGACAAGAATCGACTCTGAATGTGTATTGTGTAGACATGAAAACTTGACAGGCAGTGATATATCCACTACTAGTTCTAATTCTTGTACTGGTAAAACTTTAGAAGTACTGGAATTGAACCAAGGTAATGATTATTTCAAGTCTCTACAGAATCCTCCTGACGACTCAAGTATGATACTAATTCTGAATTGTCACAGACTGAGGATTTCACTGGTGCAGACCGAGGATTTTAAGAGTGCAGGAGTTGCTGTTGGATTGCCAGTTGAAACAGCTCCTTCTAGTCCATTTGAGGGCTTCTAAATTAATCCCTAATGTAACAAAAAAGGTCATGCGGTTTGCTTCAGTTTACAAAAAAGTAATGGAAAGCATAGAGACTCCCAGAAGTGTCAGACAAACAAGGTCAAGGGGCTGCGCAGAAGATCTCTCAAATGTTCAAGACTAAGCGTTAGAATGTGGTCTTTGAGGTAGACAAAGATGCAGCTCATGATTGGTTATGACGTGATTGATGGCAATTGATAGAGATAACTAGATATAATTGGAGCTGTAGTCAGAGAATTACATAATTGTCACTCGACCTTTTGCAGTAGTTTGCTAAGACTGAGTCTGGCTTTATTCACCATTTTATTTTTAGGAGATTCTGGCTTGGGTAGGCTCGGCCTTATTATATTGAAGAGGGGTAGCTGGAATTACAGACTCCCAACCGCTATTCCCTAAAATCATTTAGAGTATAATATTTGACATAATTCAATGAAATATACTCCATCGACAAGCATGAAAATTCATATTCCCCTCAAGAGAAGGGAAAGGTTGGTACGAGTTTTTCGGTACAATGGAAATTTGTTTGGGCAAAGATTGGGTCCAAACATTTTTTAAATTCATAGTTCTTACCACAAAAAAAGGTGTACTGAAAATAGGAGACAATCCACTAATGTGATTTTCATTGCACATTTTTATTGTGTTTTGCTACAATTTTACCTCGTGATAACAGTAAAGTTTGTCCTTGAATAAAATAATGTATAATTTTTAAGTATGCAGCATCGGCAGAATGCGACTAAACGCTACTAAGAAGCCTGGAGTAGAAAGGCGATTTAGCAACGCTAATGAAGGGTCCAACCATTCAAGCCACAAATGATCAAGAGACCCACCCCAGGGCTCGGAACGAATTATAACGGGCAGAGCCGCGGTCGACGCTCGTAGACGTCGCCGACCAGTTATAATTCGATATTGAAACGCTTGTCCCTCACGCTTGGACAGCCTCCGCGGGTGAACGCGCGACCGATCCCGATTCCCCCTTCCTCCAAATAATCCCCCCATGGAGAGCATCAGGATGGCAACAGGGGAGTTACATTAACCTTCTGGAAGGTTCTCGCAGCATCGCAGCACCCGGAATAAAGGGGTCTCTGGCAGAGTTCACACGACTCAGTGACGCGCGTACCCGAGAGAGAGAAGCACAGACGACGTCAGGGAAGAGACACGTATTCAAGAAGCAATGAGCGGCGGGTTAACTCACTTGGGTCTATAGGAGCTTGAGAGGAGAGTCTGGTCGTATAGTCACTGGGTTTGATATTCTATTTGATGAATTAATGTGACCTAGTGTTGATTTGTCTTCGTCTGGTCTGCTCGTACGAAGCACCCAGTACTTTTGATAAGTACTCGACTGCTTAGAACTCAAGTCATTGGCCTATTATCGTAATCGTCCAATCCGTCCATGACTAAGGGCTATATTCTGCTCCACTAGAGTTGCTACGCCGATTGCGCGAGGCGCTGGTGTACTGGTTATTGTTTCCATATCTCAGTTCTGGATACTGGTCTATCTTGTTTGACGCATTGTTGATTCCTGAAGCTCTAGAAAAAGACTATTGTCCAAATTGATTTTTAAATATATCTTTAAATTTTGAAGTTGTTTTCCTCAAATCCCCACTCAGAGCATACGTGCTAGGCCGCTCGGAGCCACACTACCAAACGTTGAAATCCAGTGCTTCGAGATGAACCTATTTTTTACATCGTTAAAAACGAGTCTGCGTCACGAGATTTGAACCTGAGGCACCATTACCTTGCAAGTACGTTCAGGGCTGCAACCTCTCACCCTTGCCCATTCCGCCATGGTTAAGCAAGAGGACTATTACATGGTATTTGCTGATATGAAAGTAGACATCATCGAGTTAAGTAATTAGTATTCAATAAATATTCCCTTAGCAGTGGGGATTAATTTTGTGAACTGGAAACGAATGATGAAATTCTAACCTTTCAACTTCACTACGCACAGCAATGATTGTGCTAGTGGGGGTGCATGTTACGGGGACTTGTTCGGTAATTCTTTTAGCAAAAGTCTATAAGCCCATTTATTGTAAATATTCCTCATTTCTTCAAATATATATGTGTATCCTATTTACTTCTACATGTTCTAATATATGGTATACTTTCTGGTTTATGAGTGAATACTCAATTTTCCAGTGCTTACCATATCCACTATGCATCTTTAGATATAAAAATAAATTAAGTAGCATATTTGAGCTCCAGTTGAAACTCCTGAGGTAGGTGTTTAAGAGTTTTCTACATTTTACCACTGGGGCAATTAGTGTTGTGTTTAATATATTGATTTACATTCTTTAAACCTTAATTTTGGTTTTTGGTTCTTGATCTGTTCTAATGATTTTGTATGATTGCTTGGCAAGAGACATTTTGATATTGTCTTGTTTCAGTTTATTTAGTATCTATTATCCCTTGGTTGCTTTCCTTTTTTATCCTTATCTTTATTTCCCCGTTATCGATTTGATGCTTTATAGCATGCATTCTTTAGGTTATTCTTACCTGTTTCAAATTTAAAGTCAAGTCCTATCACGTCAATCCTCACAGTGGCTCTAACAGAAGGTAATAATCAAGATTTAGTGTTAATAATTTTTGATATTATTTCTTTCTGTTACAGTGGTTAGCCTATTTATGCTCAGGGTAGGGTCACTCTTGTTGGGGGTTGCTCTGGTTAGGATTGCACTTCTTAGGGATGCTGTAGTTTGGAACATTATCTTACAGCCTGATAATACCACCATAGTTGTACATATGAGTATTTACCATTCCTTTTAATTTACTGTACATATCTTACCGAGTTTTATTTCTTCCTTAATTAGAACTATTGCCATCCTTAAGTTAAAGCAGATAAGAAGTTCATCTCTCCGGCAAAATTTACATCGAACAATTGCAGAAGTTGGTTAATTGGTAGGGAATCTAACCCTGAGTATAAAGAGAAACACAATCGTTGCTATAAAAAACACATATTGACATTCATACCAGTCTGGTTTTGTAAAATTACATCATCAGTGAATGTCATCTGAAAAGGTAGAATACATAATGTAATTTACATAACAAAATTTAGGTGGTAAAAATGCACATTTCTAAAATAAGACAACAAAAACTAAGACAAAATTTAAACTTTCCTGAACAGTCAACCTGCAATAAAAAAACAAGAACATTTTGGCTAGCTGACTCATGCAAGGTGCAACGAGACTGAGGTGAAGTCTGAATTTAGCTTTTTTTTTTTGTAGATGTGCAAGGATTCCAGAATTCTTAAATCTATGGAATTGCTTGTTGAGTCTATTATTGAAAAGTTGTTTAGTTTCACCAGTTCGTTTTCTAATTGCATCTACAATGTAGAATGGGTTGAGAGCCTTCTTCCTTACTGCAGTAAAATTGATTAAAAAGTATTTGGGAAAGTAAATTCATTCGATTGGCTCATAAGAAACAGATTTGATTTTTGTTTCCAGGTGGTTCCTCCAACAAAGATACTTCTAGAGGTCCTTCTTCTAGTGTTATCATAGTTAGTTTAGGTTCCATGCTTGCTTCAACGTTTTCAGTGCTTGGTGAAAGGAAGGTCCTTGTTTGGCAAGGTCCTTCCTTGTTCAGCAAAGAAGATTTCATCACAAACATTATAATTAAACTCTTAAATCTATTATGAAGAGAAAAAATCCTGATGGTACTTCCTGCATTTGTTCTAGCCAGAGGAGCTAGGTAAAATGGAAAAATATCACAAAAAAAAGCTATCAGTTACAAAGTAAATTGTACACTAACACAACTAGCTGTAGCAATAATATCCCCTCAGGAAGGTACGAGTCAGCTAGGTACAATAAAATCAATGAAGGTACCATACTATCAACTTCTTCATCTACTTTTTCTGTTCCCTATAACACAAATACAATCAGTTAAACTTGATACCAGTAAAATGTTGTAGAGGGAAGTTGAAAATTCCAAATGCTGTTAGATATGATATGAAACTATTGTTTTTAATTTGGACCAAATACTTTTGCTCGGTACATTTTTCGCTCAGTTGTTTTACCAATTCTCAATAAATTTTATTCTGATTTTTAATATTATGGCAATCTGTGTTTTGTCAACTTCCTGTATTCTCTACCCTGTACCAGACCTCAGAATTTTCAAAATATATGAGTAATAGAGACATGATAAATACATCCATGCACAGCGCATTTAAATTAATACAGACACAGGAATCAAACTGCACCAAGTGGAGCTAAGGCATACCACACGCATCAAGATCAGGAGCAAAAAGTTTACCATTGCATCTCATTTTCCAGACAACATGTTTTCATTTTTTGCCACCAAGGACATGTAGAACAACATAAATAGGAGTAGTACTAGTGAAAGTAGCGCTTCAGAAACTCAGACTATCTTGCACCAAAAGAGAAGGGGCCAATTAGTATGGACTTAGGAGAATGGAGAATCTATGCACAAGGTGTGTTCCCATATAAGATCCCCTGCGCATAGAAACAGCAAGTTAAGGAGGAAGAGGAAGAAAAGACAAAAGAAATAGCACAGAAAGAATAAAACGGAAAGAAGCAAAGTGGGCACAAAAGATAGAAGTCCCGAAGACCTATCTAAAGCTGAGGTACCCTAGCAGTGCTCTCCTGGTGGCACTAATCCCCATAGCATAGGATAGACAAACCTAACTAACCTACTTCTATTGCCTATGGCCCATCTTATGCCCCTGAGGGGTAGAACAACATAAGATTTAGGGGAGAAGTATGAAGACACTTCACAACATAATAGTCAACTTTAAAATTCAAAACCATGATAGCTTCATTAAAAAGCAGGAATTGTCATTTCAATTAAGCATAGTTAATGCAAAACATTGGAACTTATTCTTAATTAGTGTAAGCATATGGGTACTTCATAGCAAAGCAAAATTTAAATAGCAACACAATGAATATGATTGAAAAACTAAATACATAATGGAAAACAATCATATTAAGTTAAGAACACAGTGTACTACTTATAACTGAAAACCCAATGTTACAGGAAGAAAATGCCATATCGAAACACAATTTCAGTCGTATGTGATCAAGACCCATTAGAAGGGAAACGTAATCTTGGGTGTGAAAAAGCTATGCAGCCTAAACACCACAGCAAAGGAGCCATATTAGTCATGCAAAGCATAGCATGAGGCATAACCACATCCATTTACTATATCACCTCAAGTATGCCTGTGCAAGAACACATTTTGAGGTTTCTCTGAATATTTATTCAACAATATAAAGATATTTTTGCCATCTGTTTTCTCCAGAGGTTTGCCTGCACAGGCATACAGGACAGGTAGAAGATGATGTACATGTTAGGCTGACTGGAGCACGAGAAGGCGTTGAAATAAAGAGAACATTCACATACCTAGCAGATAATCTTCGACGCCGCTCTTGGCAAGGGCAGAAAATCTGTTGAAGCCTTTTTTGACCGAGCCTCGCCCGTCCTTCCCTGTTAATGACACCCAACACAAGTGAGACAGAAAGCAACAGCTCTCAGTCAGCAAGACATTGGCCAACTTCTGGTATACTTACCTCTCCAGCCATGCTTTAGACTACATCAACTATAGCAATGACAGTCAAAAGAGATGTGTAAAACAAAATTCAAAGCAACAAACATTAAAAAATACATTAAGCGGATAAATCCACTGAAAAGTAAAATTTTTCAGTATCACAAAAGCAAACAATTGTTTCAGCATAATGACTATTTTTGTCATTTTAGAAATGAACTCATACATATTCTTTTATCATAGATATCATAGACAGAATGTAGATACACATAACAGAATATGTTACAGGTATACAAATTGGAAGTTTTGTTTACACTTATTTTTAACTGTATCTCAGTTGGAATGTAGTCCCTTAAGAACAGTTGAGTCTTTAGAACAACTGATGCTTAAATATTTTTACTGAAGTCATTAATACACAGCAAATCATATTAACAAATAAGAGTACTTCGATTTAAAATTTGCTTGAATTCAATTAGTTCACGCTTTAAAATGCTGGTACTTGACACCATCCATCTCTTGAGAACTGCCGCACTACTGTGATCCAGCCAAAGCCATTACATGCAATGTAAAGAGAGAAAACTCCACAAAGATAAAGAAAAATATACCACACTGAATGTTTAAAAACTGAGAAGTCACAAAGGAACAATTTTGATTACTTTTACCAGATATATTGCACCTATCAAATCCAATATTTTCACAACTTTTAGGGTATCACTCATTTTTTTGATAATTAGGACTATACATTGCAGTGTGTAGACAAATGTAGAAATTCTGACTTGGCACAGATGGCACTTGACAAAGTAACTACCCAAAATATAACAGTACTATTATTTCATGTGAACAGCTAATAAAGATGAGTCAAGAGGATAAAATGTCTACAATGAGAGATATGAAGTGATAGAGCAAGAAGTATTGACACAGGCAATGATAGAGCTGTACTTCCAGTGAATAAGACAGAAGAGCAAATTCAGCTGAGAACAAGAGCTGGAAACAGAGGAAACACAAGGATATGAAATCAGTGTACCACAATCACCGGTGCATGAAACTGCCTTTAGTGTCAATGGTCCCAATCCAGTAGAGGTGAGGCAAGATAATAGCTAAACTAGGGCTATCACTCTTCAATATCAACTCAGCAACAAGGCAAAAATCATTATGATGTAACTAAGGGTAATCTAGATGTTTCTTGTTATTCTCTGAAGAAAATAAAGAAAAACAATCTTGTCACTGAGTGGTCATTGCATCAGAGTGCTATGTATCCAATCTATGCATTTTATTTCACAAAAATAAATCACTTCAATAAGTGAAAGAATGAGGGTTTCGAAAATGACAACTGAATTTGTGCTGGGATACACAAAAGTTTCAAGGATTTGAATTTCCTAGTATCACTGAATACACAAGTGACTACGATTAGAAACATACAACAGTAAGTGCAGGGTCATTCCATCTTATCTCCCCCAATGCTCCATAAAGAATTCACCAACTTCGATAATATTTAATACACATATCTACATATTTAAATGAGAACCATGACAAATTAACAAGCTCTAGCTTTTTCTGTTTATGAGGTTTGAGAATTTAAAAATAATAATATTGTATTAAGATAAAAATCCATGGCATATCATTTAATTCATCACTCATTTATATAAATACTCTGCCAATGGAAATGAAAAATTGAGTTCTGATTTCATTTTTTTTCAAGCTTTAAGATTTTATTCAGAATGAATGACTTATTCATAGCTCTAGGTTACAATTGTCCATATATGACTGAAGAAATGGATTGGAAAGTTTTTCTATGCTCGGATCAAAATATTCCTTAATTATAGTGCTTACAATACAAGTGAGAGGGTGCATACAAACTTGTTTTTGTACAAAGCCTGCATTTTCTATTTAGCCCCTTGCGTTTCTTTTGCTTCTATGCTTTTGCTTTTCTGTGATTGGGCTTTGAGAACAGCAACTAGAATTGTTTATTGCTTGATGCTTGCACTTAAAAATGATATTGAAAAGGACACAAAACTTTTAAGCTATGAAGGCTCTTTTAAAGGTAAGCCAAACTGCACTGATTTACTCCACGCTGATTTACTCCATATATTTCTCTTACACTTTAATGTGTCACTTTGTTTTCCATGAAGTTTGTGTTCATCCTTCTTGACTTTTTTAAATGTTACAAATTTTTGCTTGGTATTTGTGTGTTTGCAATTGTTAGCTTGTACAAGGTATCTTACTTATAAACCACCCTGTATATGTTCATTTTGTATACCTTCATTTTGTATCGGCCTTTGTGACTACAACCTTTGACACAACAGATGTTCATTTCATCTCTAAATTAAGTACCATATTCTCTTTTATTGTGGAGTGGTCACTCTTAGGCTACTCTCGGAATGATAATCAGCTTTCAGAAGAGCGGCACCACTATCTAGTAAGAACTGTTGGATGTCATCCCACATGACCTGGACAGAAGGTAGACTCCTTGACTGAAGTTCTGAAGCCTTATTTCATTATTCCCTTTTGTTCCTTAGTTTACCAATGGGTTGCTTTTAGCATTCCTGACTTCTTTTAATTGGTACCAGATAGTCTAATAACGATTTTTAGTTTGAACCCCGGTGTTTGAAGTTATTCGTGTTTGTTGGTCTATTTTTGTGCTCTTACTTGATTTGGTTCTTAGTTAACTGCCAAATTTTCTATGTGATTTTGTTCCACAAGTTTCTATTCATAAATGTAAATTTTTGTTACTCACGATATTTTCTGGCATATTTTTGGTTTTTATTTTCTTGATTTCAACTGCCATTTGACCAAGCTAGACTAAGAGTGAAGATAACCAATACTATATTGATCTTACAGAGGCCTTTCACCCTCACTGGTATTTTGTCAGATTATACCCTGATATTATCAAACAGTTTCATTCCTACTGAGGGATGAATATACTAAAAACTAATTTAACTAGTGAAGGTTACCTGACACGCTTCTCCAACTTGGGAGTATTTGAGATAGACCCATTTACACTAAAAGTGCAGTATTTTTTTATTAGAATTTCGAGCAAAAAACGAAATATAAAGAGCAGTACCAAATACATAAGTATTTCAAAATAATACTAGTGGTAAAGTTTGGAAGTTTTACACCAGATGAAAAATCTGAAACAATTTTGCAGAAACATTAACCCAATTGTAACAGTGACAAAAATTAATTGGCAGTCATCAACAGCATATCATAACATGTAGCCACTTCACTCCCATGAAAGAAGAATCATAAACCTGCTAGAAGAATGCACTCTCTGGGCTAGACCACAATAACTTTAACATCTTATAACACAGAATGGTACCCAAACACACAAAAGAACACTTTAAATTCATTACCAAGATATTAATTTCTTTCAGTCCAAAAACACAACAGGAAAAAGTAGTCTGACACTTCAACATCCCCTGATACAAGCATTGCCTTGCTATGAAAAGAGACAGCTGTTTCGTTTTCTAACATTTCCCACGGTTACATATGACAGAAAAATAAGATGGTAAAGATAAGTGGCATCAAGGCAATGGATTTTGGTGAAATTCAAACACTTATCAGTCTATCAGGTACCTGTTATAATGGTGGTTATGTGATAGCATTACATATCAACTAATTGATCATCTTGAACTAGCTGCCAATAAATGAGGACAAATTTAGTCAGAAGTACAACAAATTAAATAGTGTTTGGATTTACCATGGCACATAGCACTCATGAATTTATGAATATGAGAACTTGAGGTTCCAGGGAACATTAGTGTTCATTATTATTGTGTTAATCACGAGAACGCAAAATTTTAGATCTCACTCAGCCCAGCCCATGACAGACAAAATGAAACAGCTTAAGCAACCCTGAGACAGTTGAAGTAGAACGCAAACAGGAAAATTACAATAATAATCAGTCTCCTGCAAAGGATGCCAGCCATCCTAGACAGGTATAATGGAAGATAAAGCCTAACTACTAAATCTCTCATAACTCATGGCACTACATACTAGTAACACACAAATTAGCACTAACTTGCCAAGGAACACTGACAATAAAAAATACTGTGAGCAAAACTGCTCACATCTGGGCTATGCTGATTGACCTCCATAAATGCATTTAGTCACCAACTCATGACCAAATTGGTTTTGACTAACAGATTGTACATGAGATAGCCTATGCTAAAATTACTATATATTTTTAGTTCATGGATCTTGACTCATTTTCTTAGCCCAATCTATGAGAGCATGAAATAGACTTCTAGCTATTTCATGCATGAAAGCAAGGGTGCTTATTTTCTCTCGGAAGTTCTGTCCAGCATTTTTTATTTCATGAATGAGCTCAGTCCATTTATTTATTACAACTGTTGATTTCATGAGTGTAGAACTTCACACAGTATCACAAATCCTTTCATTGCTCTTCAGAATCGTAGACACAGTAAGGTTTGATAACTTTAGTTCCTTGTGCATCCACTTCTGAATCAACAAGCTCACTAGACTTGTGGGTGGCATGTCGAGACTCCACATAACATCTCGCAATATGAACTCGATATGTCACAGTTTTATAGGGAACAACGCAGATACAAGCTTTTCTGTTCTTCAGTAACTTCAGATCCATTTTTAGAACATCTACATAAAATGACTTGCTTTCAGAAACAAATTTACTACATCCAAACAGAACAGAAACCAGCTCGCACATACATGTCTAAATTTGTATCAATGGCAAGGATAAAAATTAAATTCGCAAAATAGCAGTGATCTTTAAGTTAGTTTGTGCCATCAGTACTTTGATTCCTGAGCTATAGATTCATATTCAAGAGCCATAATGCTGGTTGCACTTCTTCAATGAATGAAAATGCAGGCATCATCCTTCCTTTTACATGAATGAATAAAAAAATCTAAAGCCATAATCATGCACACTTTTGTAGAGTTTAGTCAAGAATTTTATCAAATAATAAGACAATCCTTTTACCCTGACAAATACACTAATTTCATCAATGTTGAAACCAAAACAATATCGAAAAATTTATAATTTAAATACAATTCCACAATTCCACTTTTTTGGAGAGAATAAAACAACATATGTATAGCAAAAAATTTACATGTTTCAAGTGATGAAATATGTAATTATCATTAGCAATATACATAGAAATATGTACTTCCACTGATGCACAAACAAAATTTACCTGCACTCCAACAAAATTTACCCATCAATTTAACAAAGTTTCAAAATCATGAAAGAATTTACCTACTTGCAATTAAATACAGTGAAATGCAAATAGTTTTGTTTGAAACTCTAGACACATCTTGGGAAATTTCAAGGCTAGCTAGCATTCATTTGAAGGAGGAGTAAGTGAAATTTTTGTCTTAAGTAGGTTGGTGTCACTAACAAGGATATTGGTTAACAAGTCAATAGAACAAGCAAAATACATTTCTAATGAATGGAAATGCTATAGTAAGTCAATTAACTGCTTCAAATGCAATATGCAATTTCTGATAGAGTATGATTTGCATGTATTTGACAAATTGTGCACTGTGTCATAAAAGTGACGTATGAAGTGCTACTTATTTTTTTATAAAAAATTACCATATCATCAAATATTGACTGCCTTAATCAAAGTTATGGTTCATATTGACTAAAACTTATAATCTTATCTATGTAATACAGACCATATTGAAGGCACCAAAAAACAAATGATTAAACAAGAAGGAGAAAATAAATTAAATTTGCTTTGGTCAAGTTTTCTTTTTCTATATGCCAAGAAACTCATCATTATGCATTATCACAACAACTAAATTCATGCAGAATCAATACAATCCTAAACGAGAAAAAGTAGGCACATTCCAAGCACCATAACTTCACTTGGCTGTGAAATGCATTGAATGGCTGAAGATCTTCAATGGTCTTCATTGATTTTACCTCAGCTAACAAAAACTTTTGGAGACGTTCACACAAGAAGGGATGCCAGTTCACATCTATGATATACAGAAGTTATGCTAAGGAAATCTGAGAAAACTTTTGATTAGGAATTCTGGCCACCTCCCTGCCCTGACATCAATCTTATTGACTTGGCTGTGTGGCTGATCTTGGAGCAGGAAAGCCTTTTTAATATCAACATGTCAGCTGCGAAGCATGTTATTTTTACTTCTTTGGCTAAATTCAGTGAAGGCCCCATGCATTTTTTTGGCAACTAAATGATCAAGCCTTGAAAGCAATGACAAAACCTATATGAGGTCAATTTGAAGTCTAAGCACTGAAATTCATAAGTGATAATAATAACTCTCTTAACCAAGTTTTGTCATTCTATCTTTTGCTATTTCCTACCAAATTGAATGGTTTGTTAGATCTTGATAGTGCACCCACTATAATACTGTTGAGCAAAGTACAAGGGCTCATAACTAGATATGCTGCTATTAGCTGTCTATGTACAAGGACTCAAAGTTCCTATAGGTTATTTTAAGACAGGTGGTGTTTTTCAGGGCCTGCAACCTTGCAGTCCCTCTTCCAATAGCTTACTGTCGAAATTGAAATTTCTACACCGGTATTGTTAGATCATTCAGGATTGTCTTAGTTGTGGTTCTCAGGATATTATGAACTACACAATTTTTCGGCTCAATCTGGGTGAAATCTTTGCTCCCTTCCCTTCCTGGGTTTCCATATGTAACTATTTTTCATTTTTTCACAAACGTTTTGAACTGTTGATGCAGGGAAAATACATTATTTTCATATTGTTTTGTAGCCCTAATTTTATATGCATTATTAATTAGTGATTTGCAATCGAGGCTGAGCTTTTTTATCTTCCCCATGTCGGCTTGATCATGACAATGTTGAAAAATGCAATTTTAAGACGCTACTTCCATGGGAATATAAGAACCTAAAACAATCTATACTATTCCTAAACAGAATTCAAAAATACACAATATAAAAAAGGCCTGGATTTAGAGTCCATACAGTACTAAAACGCCTGAATTAGGTGTCTACATTGAAATACAAGTCCCAAACTTGGTGTCTACATTGAAGTAGAAGGCCTGAATCACATGTTTAAGCTTGACCAGAAGGTTCGCACAGGTTTAAAAAAACAAATTTCTTTTAAATGCGAGCATCAGTCGATCTTCATAGCAGATACTGTTTCACACAGACACATGTGACAAGTGTTTCACCTGCCATGCATATCTTACACCATATCAAAATGTATGCTAAGCTACATCCATCTACAGAAAGATAAGCACTTAAAGTTAGCATGTATAGTAGGCCATTGATTAGGCAGACATGATTATGCATACAGCAGGTAAATCGTAATTCATTGAACCAGAGCAAATCTTGTTTAGTAATAACACCCAGGTATATAAGAACCACTCCAGTTAAGGTCTGATTTATGAGCAAAATAGAAGCACACAATTTTCATAGAAGTTGCAGAAAGACAAACATGTCAAGGTGAATGAGTGAGAAGAGCAAAAATCGCCACTATCATGTGGGTTAGGGGCAACGCTGTTACCGCTGTAACCACGGCAGCATCAGACCAGCAAGTGCAGAGGAGCGCCTTCTTCCAAGTGTTTCCCGTAGGAAATTCCCTTAGGTAGCAAGTACAAAACCAGTCATGTATACAATGCTAAACTGTTCAAAAATGAAACAAAAACTAAAGGAATCTAGCACAAGTCCAGAAGAAAAAAGAAATATGGCGAAATCCTTGAAGTGCTTATAATTAAAGGAGCAGTAACTTTTGAAGTTACTACACAATAATGAAACCTCTCCTTAGCAAAAATGAAACTACGGAAAAACAGGAATGCCAAAAGACCTTTGAAAAACAGAATGACAAATTGAGTGGAAATGTAATGGAAGTACACATATGGGTGGTACTATATCTATAACTGTTGAGCATTTCATCATAAATGTTTATAAAAATAATACCATATGAAGCATTTAAATCCAATTAAACTCTTAAAGGTAATTAAAATTCCTGAAAATGAGAAAGAATAACTTTTCCTAACAGAAACATATCCTAAAAGTAGGAGTTGCACATATGATATAATGACAACAGCCAGAGAAGCAGCCATCCTAATTAGCTGCCCAGACCCATACCTGCAATGCTGCCAGCGTCAGAGGCGGCCATGGCAGCGCCTGGGTGACCCCTGAGCGCCATGCTCCCACCACCTCCGTGGTTCACCTCGCTCCCGGGTCCCACCCCACTCTCTGAGTCATCATCATCCCAATCTTCATCCCAGTCATCAGCGTCGTAATTCTGAAAAGCAAAGAATTAGGGCCAGGTTTTACACACTGCCATGATAGAAAAGAAACTTTGACTTTGCTAGAGAAAACTCTATGAGCTGATCCCTCTAAAGTTTCCTGAACATAAAATGAAAACACAAACCTACACAAGTGCATTCAAGTTGTTCCAAGTTCCTATAAAAGAAAACCTTTCATTTTGTGCAATCAAATTTCTGACAAAGCTTATGAAACTAGACCTACCATACAACAAAGCTATAATGGATTTTAAGTGTTTATTATAGCTAGCACTAAATAACCAACTTCTTATTACTATCTTGGAGGTTATAAATGATGTTTAAATCAAAAAGAACCAATTATACAAGTAATGAAAGAAAGCTATCTTCTCTACATAACAGTAGTAGAAAGCAGGTGATCTCTGCACATATAACATTAGCACAAACACAATACAGAGCTGGTGCAGTATCTCCATTGCATCACAGTAACATCATGGCAGATGTGCCTCACTGGCTGAGACTTGAAGCCAACATTCTGCTGGGGCTGGTGTTGCATCGGTGTAGCGCCCTGCCCAGAGGTGCTAGCCTCCCAGGCATCCCAAGGTGAGACAGGGGTGCCGTCTGCCTTGTACTCAGGGGGTAGACTGGGGGGAGGCATGGAAGGGGGAGCACTACTGATTTCCTGCACAAGTATTGCACACCATTACTTTAGAGTGATGGCCAATGTAGTACTTGACATACAGATACACCAGATGCTCATAATTAGGACTACTAGATTAGAGTGTTAAAAGTCAGTTCAAAGCTCCCTGATCAAATGAAACCTGATCCTAGGAGTGAAAAGAAGAGACCATTTAGTAAGGACTTTTGAAAATGTGGATTTTATTCACAGGTGTGTTCCCATGCAGGATTTCCTGCATATAGGAACAGCGAGTCGACATGGAACAGAAAGAAAGGATAAAGAATAATCAGTGAAGAAGGCATTAAAATGGAAAAAGAAGCAAGTGGGCAAAAAGACAGAAGTCTGAAATGCTTAACCAGAGCTGAGGTAACCTTGCAGTGTACTCCAGGGGACGCCAGTGTCCTAACATAGGATTACTGACATTGAGAGTACTTTGCTGATGTAATGCTGAATATGCAAGCCAGTTGAGAGCCTTCATAAGAATTCACTTCATTTTCAATAATTATACAGGGTCAGGCTGACATTTGTAGGTTTAATATAAGGCAAAGGTAAATGAAGTAAAGAAACAAAAAAGTGTTTCTATTTTTATATGTACTTAATATTTTTATATGCATTGTATGTACTTTTCAAGAATAGCAACACTTTTTTGTTTCTTTACTTCATTTGTATTTTATTAAACCTACAAATGCATCAGATCATTTTGCCTGACCCTGTACAATTGACATGAAGTAAATATAAAAAGCTGTAACGACAATGGAGGCTTGAAAAATGCTGCCCATAATTCAATAAAAAGACAAACACTTGAATCAAAATTCAACTGTCCTTGTTTCCTTCCTATACCTTGTTGAGGCCAGATAATGTTTACCAAGAAACCGAAAAAGCTACCAGGAAGAACTGTGAAAAAAAAAGTTCTTCAACACACTAATGTAATGACAGCATTGAGGCAACTTTTTCCCAATTGAGAAAATCAAATTCCGGTATTGTACATTACAGATTACATCACTGATTTATTTTTAGTGCAGTCCGATTTTTGCATGAATGAGAATGTGCATTTCCAAGAAGAAAACATATTAATTCAGTTGTGTTCAAACTTCAGCAAAATTTAAATACCGATTCCAATACCACCCACCTTAGACATTATTTTCACTCTTATGGATAAAATTTATTTAGCTGGAGAAATATACCTTTAAATAATTATTGCACTAATATTTTTTTGGAAAGTAATTTCTATTATTCATAGGAATCAGAAGCCCAGTAAGAATATTGCATACTTCCCCCACAATAAAGTCATTTGATACAAAAAAAAAATCACAATTAGCACCACAAAAATTTACAACACATTTGCTTAATCACTTCTTAATATTTTGATGCATAACCCTTGTTGCTAATTACAGCATGTAAGTGTTTAGAGTAGGTCTTCTCCTACAGGCATCATAGATGTGTTTGAGGTAATATTCCATTTTTAGATGCAGACTTTTATCAATTCAGTCCGGTTTGATTTTTCATCTTTCTTTTTCATGGGTGTTAAATTCCATTTCTCTTCCTAAATTTTCTACATGGTTAAGACCTGGTGATTGATTAGGCAATTTTAGAACATTCACCTCAATAGAATGGATGTTAATTTTTAGTTAACTTTTGCATACGTTTCAGAACTTTGCCTCAGTTAAAGTTCTAATTCGGTTTGAATTTCAGTAAATGCACACTTGCCCTTAAATTCCTTTTCAAGATACTTCTGTAATGTGATCCATTAATCTTTCCTTAATCAATTTCAACTTCAACACCTGTGTCACTAAACACGACTATGCCACCTTCAAATTTTTAAGTTGAGATAGCACTTTTTGGTAGGTATTCAGTATCTTGCTTTCTACCAACTTTTAGGATTGCATTCCTTCAAAACAATTTTCATCTCATCCAACTGAAGTACATTATTCTAAATTTTGCAGGTATATTCACAAACTCCTTTGCAAAATTCAGTCTATCACGAATATGTTTTCTTTTCAGAGGTGAAGTTTTCCTTGGATGTCCAGCATAATCGGGTAAACTCAAGCATTCAGCAACAAATATCATGTCCTACACGCACTATTTTAAACTTGTACTCGACCATAAATAACAATTCACTCGAGTCCTTCAAATTTTTTCATACACATTCCCGAAACACAAAACAAAGCAGCATCCAACAACCAACATACAAAGACTCATGCAAGCACTCTAAAAAATACTAAGCCCTTGAAATTGACCAACAACAATACACTCATCCTTCCACTCCTTAAAACTCATTCAAAAAGCATCAGCATGCAACACCAACCATGCCTGAAAAAACCCCACCTTACCGGTCGCATCACATACTCCTTCATAGTCTAACCCTTCCTAGAAAATTGACCATCTTATCACTCCAACCAACAGCACCCGTGTCTTTCACAATAACCATGAAGCAAAATAACGCACACGACACTTCTTCCGATAGCCCCATTCATACATGTATTCTCTTACAAACATTAATATCGCATTCTTAATACCTATTTGTAACCCAGTTTTCATCAGACAGCAAATGTAATACCTTATCATTCACTTTAAATGGCAATTGTGTCTGTGTTTTTGTATGTGTGTGTAATACGCGTGACAATGAGATGACACTCGATACATAGTTGAACCTGAATTATATGCCGTCTAGCCCTGAGCCTTGCCTGTAGACTTTTGCAGTTCACTATAAAGTAAAACAACTTTATAATGATGAGGAGAAAGTATAGCTCTACCTCCACAATGCAAAGTCATAACTACCTCATCGCACTGACTCGACAGCACCTCCATTCAATGTTGCAGCCCTTGCAAATCGATACGTAGACTGTTGAACCAAATGGTACCTAATACGCACGTTTTGGTTGTATCTCAAAAGTTAGTTCAACTCTTTTTCTGCAGCGCTTTAGCGCAGCAACAGACCTTGGGTAGAGAAGTTTTAGTCATTATGAGCTGTGCCGCTCGCTCAGCCAAATTAGCCTACGGAGCGGCAAAGTTCAAACTTTAAAGAAGCCTTTCATTCTCTTTCAAATACGTTACCACATACATGACAAAATTTGAAGTTCAAATCATACCCTTGGTTGCCCCCTTTGACTACGTTGCCCGATCAGGAAATACTTTAGGGCCTCATAAGTCCATCATTGTTTGGGCTTACAAATTTGTTCGGACCTTGCTTGGAAGCATCGAAAAATGGCAAGACAAACCTCCGTTTCTGATAGTCGAAATGCACAATGTGCTCACTTTGGTACTCACAGAGTTTATTGCTTTGCAGTATTTTTTGTCAATGAGCAATTTACATGTATCTTGGGAAACCGTCTTCAAAATTTCAAGGTTATAATAGACTAAATAGCCCAGAAAAATTACCACAAAAAATGCCTCATGAACATGTAAACCAGTTTCTCATACTAAGTCTTTTCCCCGAAAGTACATATTTGAACAACCTTTACTTCTAAACATTTAGAAACATTTATTTACCACAAGTAATTCGCATCAGGTATAGGTTTACAATCAAATGAATGACAAAGAACCGGGCTCAGAATATATACCACATGTGGGCCTGATTAAGCAACAAGGCTTCTAGGGAAATAAATAATTATGAGATAAGTGTGATCGGAAACTTGTTGACAGTCCATTTACTTTTCTTTACATTAGTGTAACATTTTTATGCTTCAAGTTTTTCATGGTCACTGATTCTTTCATGCTCAATAAGTGTCACGGTAAAATGCAGCCAAGTCCAAAACGATTAGAATACTCACTTTGGTGCTTTCCATAATTTCTTGTATTTGCTTGGTTGCAGGCTTTGTATCGAAAAGCAATACTCATGTCATAGGGAATCGTTTTTTTAAATTTTCAACGTTTCATTACAGTTAATTGCCACACGAACACGTCGAGTTCTTCCCGTCGAGTCCTCTCTTCGAAAATACATATATGAGCCTTCATTATTCTTCAAGGCACAACATAAGTTTCATTGGAAATTTGTGAGTGGTCCATTGACTTTTCTTGAAATTGGTGAAAGACTCACTATTCCAAGTTCTTAAAACTGTTTCTACCAGGCCGGCAAATAGTCTTTTGTGCACAATAGCCTCTTTTTTCAGGCACAAATCAGCTACAAAAGCATGTTTAATCGTCATTTTTTTACCATCGAACCACTTGGAAGTTTGATAACTTCTTAGTTCATGGTTTGTTATTTCGGTTAATGCTAGAGTGATGGCTGCAAGTTTTATAAACATTTCTCACCGAGGCCCAGAGTAGGCTTTTTAGAACTATTTCAAGGCAGCTCAATCGAGGCCAAGTCGAAACACGAACTCACACACTTTGTAGATCTCAATTACTGTTTGTAAACGCAACGCGGCCTTCTTTCTTTCATTGGACAATGCACACATATTTTGAATCTTCGATATTTTTCGTTTCAGTTTCCAAGTTCTAATGCAATAATTACCACCAATAATAAGCTCGCAACCTAAGCAACCTCAGCATTTTCATCAGCTCTCCACACCCTGAGGCATCGCCGAATGACCATCTTTAGGCTTTATTTACTCCTCTAGAGCATGACCTGAAACTTTGATAACTTATGGGTAGTCCATTCTTTTCCCTTTCTATTAGTTTACAAGTGATAGCTCTAAGTAATCTAGAAAATTCATATCGGGGCTCGAAATCAACATTTTTCATTGTGATCTACCCGTGTAGCAGAGTGTGTAATTTTAAATTATTCAGTATCGGTAGACTGAAACTCACACTGCAGCGAGGCCGCAGTACGACTCGAGTGGAAGGGCAAATTATTAACGCTAGTGAACGGTCCAACCATTCAAAGCCATTAAGGATCGAAAGAGCCTAGACAACAAGCCGCAGCGAAAACCAGCCCAAAGCCCCAATAAATCGTAGAAAGCTTTAGGAACAAGAGCCGAGGTCTGTGTTGGACCGCTGCTCGTGATTTCCCCCATGGAAATAATTAGAATGGCACCCGGGGAGTTATTTTCTAGAACCTTCCGTGAAGATCTCACAACGTCGCGTCACACGGGATAACAGAGATCCGGATGGAGTTAACGGGATTCAAAGTTACGCGCGCACTCGAAGAAGAGGGGCGACGTCGGGAGAGCGGGACGTGACTATGTAAGATTCTCATTTTTGAATCTGAGGGAGCTTGAAGGATTACGGTTCCCACATCTCATCGCTAATGGTCAAGGTGTATCCTTTGTCTGACAATTCTGACCTCGTGTCTTTGTTAATCTGCTCGCTTACGCATCTAGTGCTTGTGTTAAATGCTTGATCGTTCTGAGATCACACCTGTGGACCTGAGGCCATAAAAATTCCAGATTCCCGTCCAGGGTTGGAGGGATTGTTTCGCTCGTAGAGAACCGTAGAAAGGCATGTGGGCTGGCCGCTTATATCGGGTCAATTGTGTTGTTTGATTCCTGAAGCTCTTAAGGACATGTTCGTGATTTGAATTCATTATTAGGATTTGCCAGTTGTTTGATTAACCTCAGCACCCCCCGATCTTATGCGCCTAGACCACTCGGACACCGCAACCACAACCCATTACGACTACTTCGCGATAACTTAACGGAAAGGCGTATATCATCCATTCTGGTGGTCTGGTGGCAGCAATCAAACTCTACTTCCTTTAAATAAACAGGTATTCATCGCACATATTAAGATGCAAACTGAGTTTTATACTATATTAGATTATTCAAGAGTACGAAAGAGGTTGGACAGTCAAATTTAAATTTTCGTAAATAATTTTTTTGGGGAATTTTCTAAAAAAACACCATTAGAAGATGAATCAAATGTAATGAACGTCTTTGATCTCTATGAAAATTTTTGTGGCAACAGCGAAAAACGTTGAGAAATGGATAAAATTACAGCATTTTCAAAGCTTCTTTTCTAACTATAACTCAGAAACTATCAGAGCAAATTTGTTGCTTGGAAACTTGTTGGTCGGCAATTACATTCGCTACGTGGGCTGTTTGCTGACCAAAAGCGCTAGGATAAATAAAACAATTCATTGGGGGGAATAACAGCAGACAAATGCATTTTTGGGTTTTGAAAAATTATTGGCCAAATTGAAAGGCTTGAAACACCAAACGCCTGATAAAAGGTAGACTTTGATAAGGCCTATCCACGTGAATATTTAAAAAAAAAAGCTCCACGCAAAACAGAGAAAAGGCATTTTAATGAGAAAATGATTCGATAAAATTGCGAATAACTTCTTTTCGCTGGATTTAGACGCATGTCATCAAATTTTTTCGTAGTGGGTCAAATTCTTTATATTTCGGTTACAAGAGCGATGCTCTAAGACCGCGCTAACTCGAGCTATGATCGTTTGATAATTTCGGATCTTCGACACCCNACCGGGACTCTCCACTGGTCTAGTGACTACACCATAGGTCTAAGAATTCTCCATTCCAGAGGTATGCCAAATTTCAAGTTACTGGCACACCTGAAGTACGGAAAGGCCTCTACAGCCCCTCGGGTCATACTAGTCTCCCCCTCCGGGTCTTAATTTTTGTTTTTCTCTATGCGAGTCCAAATCTATTTTTCTTCGATTTTGCTCGCTTCGCTCGGGGGAGCTTGCCGCAAGTAACTGGAGATGTCTTGATGACATAGTGATCAACTTATTGTGCCCTTACAAACTTCTACTCCTGTTCTTTCTAATCTTCCTGGAGTACATTGCAAACAACTTAGAAGGATTACTGAACTTTCGTATTAATAATCTTTAAACACATTCAGTTATTTCACAAAGGCGACCAAATCTTGCCAGTGGAAGCATAGAATTGTGAGGCCCCCCAGTGATGAATTATTTTTTGTACTGCAGTCAATAGAACCATTACTTGTTAAGATATTTTTCTGTAACTAAATCCCCTTTCATGAAGACTTACCATGTTTCCAAAAATCTTGATCAACCTGTTTCTGCTTCCCCAAAGGTGAATGCTGTTGGGTCCTACCTCCTAGATTGCTACTATGCAATGTTGGTAAATGATTTAGATGCATTTTCATCTAGCCCATGAATTATTTCGTTATACAAGATAATTTGATAGCGTTTATGCAATCGCTATTTAGCGAAGAGGCATGAGTGGTCATTTTTATGGTAAGGTATTAGAAGGGGAATCCTAATATTAATTAATGTTCAAATTGTGTAAAAACGTTCTTTCAAAAACATTGTTAATGAATTAATTGTATTCTGTCAATCAGGAATCCTAATAAGATGAGGCTTTTCAACGTCTCACACTGCTTTTAAGTAGTCAAGGACATGAGTCGACAGGACGTTTCTATATTGTACTTGAAAATAAAGTTGCCTAACATTACAATATTTAAGATATGTCAGTCTGCACCACCAAGTCTTAATAAAATGGCACAAGTGATGCAGCTGAGAGGGCTAAACTCTAAACCTACTCCACGAATTACATCACAATGGCCTAATTTAAAAAAACGAGAAATACTAAAGAGATGCAATCTTGTTACAGTATCAAAACATTTGTAACATTCAGTTCCTAGCTACTCTCGGGTACGTTGTAGAGAGTCAACTTAATATGATTGTGTTTTATTCTCTTGTG
>VOMN01136159.1:0-10356 GCA_014899125.1 Orchestia grillus | reverse complement strand
CCCCCTACCCCACGCCCCTGGGTTCTGCCCCTTCTTGTTTCGTGGGCCTCCTCCCTCCCCCCCTCCGCATATTCACGCTCCAATCGTTTTCACTTTGGTTTTCTTTCTCTGCACTCCTCAAGATCTCACGGTATATAAATTTCACGGTTTAGGTTGCCACAAGTGTCTCGCAGTCTTTACCTCAAACTAATTTTGTGTACATATGTATGTTTTGCTGCATACATTTGCTAAAATTAAATTAGCTACTGAGGGTAGAATTTGATTTTGTTGCTAGGATCATTCTTTTCAACTCTTGCACAGCCGCTGAAAATATGGCCTCAAAAATTTTACCTTCCTTCCAGGCCGATTGAGGCGACTTGCGTACGGCTGTAAGGGCGCGAGTTGGTCAATTGAAAGATTATGCTAACGCGACTTATCTTGACCATTAGTACGAAACTTTCCTTGGTCGGCTTTGATAGTTTAGCGTTGTCGACTTCTTTCTGCCCAATTAATTTTTGTGTAGTTTCCTTCGGCATCTTTTGATTTTTATATCTTGAGGCATCACAGACCACTTTGTCGTTGACTTCCACGTTAGTAACTTCAGCGTAACTGTTTATACACCATCACTGGCTCGGGTATCATCAACTTGGCCTTCGGTGTGATGAACACATTCACTGCCAACTGCAATTATCCTTAGCACAGCGAATGCGATTAACTTTAGCACAGGTAACCTCAGCACTGCGAATGCTAAGTTATCTTTAGCACAGATAACCTTAGCACAGCAAATGCTAAGTTAACTTTAGAACAGTTAACCTTAGCACAGTATATGCAAATTTACTGTAGCACAGATTGACAAGTTTGCGTGGCGTATTTTCTTGTTCTTCGTTTATCGTGCATTTTTCTCTAATCATTCTAAATTCGTGGTAAGTTCCATGTGAATTCGTATTTTTTACAGAAATGAGATTAATTAAAATACGCTGCTACCACCTGATTTCTCAGGGAACTATTTGACTCATCATGACAAACATTCGATGCTGCAATTTATCATTCAATGATAAGAAATTCTGTCGTGTTTCATTGTGACGTGAGTGACCTTGAATTGGCTGAGCAAGAAGAATTGGAAAGCGTGCCGATGTCAAGGCGTACTGGATTAGGTAAGTTTTATTTTCACCTCGTCAATTTTCTAAATCTTTAATGCACTCGAATCATGTACTCGATTAGATACACGATGTGAACACATGTTATGAAGTGCCTTTATGCTTCTCATTCGTTTAATGAAATAAATCCTGACTTCGCTGAACATTCTGTAAAATAAATCCTAACGAATCAATCATACTGAAAGGATGAATCTACTCGTTTACATAATTGACAGTCAGAGCGAACATACTAGGGACTGCAATAAAAGAGGCCTACACACGTTGGAGACGTGATCAAAACCTAGACACGATGAAAAGCTGGAAGACAAGTGATTACATGAACATGATTAGACTGTAAGACGTAACTGGCGAAGTCGAGGTGTGCAGTGGAGATCACGCCAGCAGAACACCAAGACAGACAAGTGCGACTTGATTTATGGGATAGATTACGCTACTATGCATCTGGAATGATCTACGTTTCACGTGATTTGTAGATATGGACTCCTAAGAGCCGAGTGAAATAATTAAAATTCGTCACCTTACATCGGGTGCGTGGCCCTTTTTCAGTAACTTATGCGAGCAGGTAGAGCACAAGTTGCCCCACGGAAGTTTCAGCCAAGAATAATGCCGCTCCAGCGTGGTGAGGACCCGGCTGCCGTCCGCTGGGGCGATAGGACAATATTCTTTAACAGTCTCGTAAGTGTAACGTACCATGTCCGTACGAGGTCCTAATCCTAAGATCAGATGTAATTTGAATTCAAAGTGAAATGAAATAAACGGAAGGTTTGTCTAAATAATATTGTAGTATAAAACCACAATAAGTGTCCTAATTTACAAGAAATTGAGACATTAGAAACACGGTGGGTAGGGGATGAGGGGAGTGTGAC
Organism: Orchestia grillus; assembly: GCA_014899125.1. Classification (NCBI taxonomy): domain Eukaryota; kingdom Metazoa; phylum Arthropoda; class Malacostraca; order Amphipoda; family Talitridae; genus Orchestia; species Orchestia grillus. Next base: position 8,354 of record VOMN01136159.1, on the reverse strand, counting down.
GTGTTCGAGGCGTCGGTTGCGCAGGCGCCTCCTTCGACTGTTCCTCGTGAGCCCCCCACCCCCCTTGTTGTAGCGGTTTTCCTTCTTGGGCATAGATGATATAAATGGTGATTTCCTCCCGCTTCTCTTTGCAGTTGAATACTTTTATATTGGTCTCCCAGGGCGGAGATATTAATCGTTATTATCTTTTTTGAACGCGTGCTACGCATTTACCCAATAAAATAACCTCAGCGCTGTAAGTTTTAAGTTAACTTTAGAACAGATAACCTTCGCACGGCAAATGCAAAGGTGACTTAGGAAAGTTCATACATAGCTGATTTGATCAGTTCGAGCGTTTAAGCGCGGCTGACTGCAACTCCCCTGGCTGTAGCACATTTGACCCTCGGCCCTTTATACTAAGGGACTTCGATACCGCTGTCAACTTTGAGTCTCCTGCTGCTAGTTTCTCTTAGAGAGCGAGATGCAGCCTTATTGCACGTATACAAAAGGCTGCAGCTAGTTTTTCGGACCAAGCTCATTGCTACATTATAGTTAAAATAATTTAATCTTCAAAAGATTAAGTTAATCTATGCTTGATGTACTTCGTAATAAACTTGCTGGCCGAGAGTACACTGTGCTGCGTCCAACACGCAAGAATGGAACCGTGAATACCGTCGTGCTCGACACACAAGGTGGCTTGTTTGTGATAAAACTATGTATGTAGTTACTTAGCACGCAACTCTGGAGGAAAGGATCTCTTGCTCAAGCAATTTTGGAGAAACGTAGTGCATTCACCTCGTTACGATTGCTGGTTAGGTGCTTAGTAATATAGAGATATGCTTTAAGTTACGTCATTATCGTCTGAAATTCACGACAAAAACGGCCCTATATTACGTCAAGAATTTTGCCATCTACCAGTCAGTCATTAGGATTGCAGATTGAATTTTAGTAAAATGGAGATTAGGCGTGAGTTGTATAATCATCATCATTATCATCATCTGATAAAAAATCATGACAAATAGAATCGCGTTTTTTTAAGAAGATCCGCGTATTCCGGTAGTAATACGTACACGCTGAAGGGACCTTTGCAATGCCGCCCTCAACATGCCCCTGCACAACACCTTCTGCTGTTGGTGTAGTAGGAAATAACTCTCCAGCGCTGCATAATCCATCTTCAGCGTTGGGAGGACGTTGCTGTTGCATTAGTGAGATGCCGGGTCTGTTCAATATTTAGTGTTCTTCGTGCACGCTGCATTGTGACAGACAAGCCCACATGTCTCTCTTCCTCTCTCTGGAGCAGACGCTCGGGCTTCCTGGGCGCCGAGTTGTCCGTTTTGCAGCCACCAAGGGCTCCCGAGGCTTTACTTTGGACGGGGCGGCCAGTTGTTGTCTTCACGTGCTGTTAAGGTCTACATCTCTTGTTGTCTTGTTGGTTTACACAATGCAACATCTTTTGCTTTCTTGGACGGTTTCGCAAGTTGTCTTCGTGTACTCTTAAGGTCTACATCTCTTGCTATGCAATGGTAACGTTTTCTGTTTTTCGTTTATAGTCCTTTACTATTATTTCTACAGTTTGGCGGTACAGGTTCTTCAATTGCACTGTAAAGGTTTTGTAAATTTTGTGTTGCGGCGTGATTCTGAACTCGTGCTCTTGGGATGGTGGCTGCTAAAATGCAAAGGTTCACGTGATGCAAAGGTTCACCCGATCAAGACATTAACTACACCCCATTCTTTATTGCATTGTCGGATTGAAAAATTTCAGGACGAAAAAATTTTGTCTATGGGTTAGCACATCAGAGCCTGGTCGCTCCTGCGCAGTTGGATGCATTGTCGGTCCTTGGATGTACGGTGTACGTATACATCACGTGAACAAGGTCGCTTGTGTGAGTAGTAAGTTTATTTCTCGTGCATGCATACGTGAACAACACTGATCTTTGTTTCATTCCTCATCTCTCTCTCTTCAACGTGGATGTCCGACGCACAATGATAGCGAGGTCTCTCGAGTGTTGCTGCTGTGGTACTACACTGTATGCCGTGTCTTTTGAAGTTTTTACTCTCTTCGTTCGAGTGCCGTTGATGCTGCTGTGCTTTCATGAAGCCTTTCAAAATTTCGTTCAAAAAACAACGAAATTAACAAGGAATACTATGAAAACGAACTCTCTTGAACCCTTTCTTATGAACTCGAATGGTGAAATCCCTCATCACTTCCTATTAAGCTTCATAAGCTCGTTGTAGTAGCCTTAAGACAGTGATCATCTCCCTCTGAGCACTCGACCTCTGCATGTCTCACTCAGTGTCCGCTTGCGTTTTCAAAAGGGATGCAGAAGTAGCCCTCGGTGCCAGCAGCGTTCGCGCGTTGCATACACAACTTGCTCTCGTGCCGCCTTCATTGCTATTCGACGAGGATTTTAAGAGCTGTTACCGCGCCCCACTTGATTTCCTTCGGGAGGCGCAGAATCTCTCTTGCCGAGGGCCGCCTCTGCTGCTCAAATATTGCGGCTGTGCTCTCAAGTTTCGTGTCTCAAATGTCTTGAGCTTGAAATTGGAATTTTTCATATGTAAATTCACTCGACTTCTTGAATTTCTCCCGCGTAAGCTGTTATTTAAATCGCTTACAACGCCTCGCGATGTTTGTGTTTCTGTGGCCAGGCTCACTCTGAAATGCCGTTTAGATTTCGTTCGAGATGTTACCCTGGCACTGATCTGTTGAGATTGGCATGTCAAATAGTTTTAGCAAAGTCGTAATAATACCACCAATTTTCGTTGCGCGTCTTTTGTTCTACCAAATCGTGGATTAGATAAAGCAACATCGTTCGTGACAATCACTTCAAAACTAAAGTTTCTCACTTGTAAATTCTTGAGACACGGTCGCCGTATAAAGAGCTTGTGACCTCCATGTAAGGTTCCGATGGTGACCTGCCGGTCCCAGGGAGGCCTGTCGGAGACGTAAAATCCTTTAGATAAAAGAAGGGGAACGAAGAAGTGTTTCATTTTATTCGCGTGTCGTGAGAAATGAACATTTCTCATGGTTGCCCCGAGTTTGGCTTTGCAGAACCACCAACTCCCGACTTTGGTCCCCGCGACTTCCAGGCTCCAGTGTCCCTAATATGAATTATTTGAACCTTTTGGTAACCCTGAATCAATGCCTCGCACTATATTGTCCATTTGTTGGGTGGGTACGTGCTTGAATGAATATTTGAATGGTGAAAAACATGAATTTTATCACTAACTGGTGCTCTGCGTGTCACATTCGTTGCTAGGTGTAGGGCAGGGGATACAAACCCGTTATCGTGATATTAAAGTCATGTGCAAGGTAAAAGTTTACGTCGGACGTCGGAGTCCCACATGGCTTTGAAGGATTAAACCATGTTTTGGATTACGCAATTTTGGCGGATTAATATATGATCAACTGGGAAGGTATATTATGAAAGAGACATAAATGTAAATAATATTAAATTGCAATAGCTTTTCTTGCGATATGCAGTACTTTGATGAGGCACTAGCAACTTCCGTTTGCTGCTACATATTACTTACGATTGCATAAATTTAGATTTATTTTTTATCTAATGTAATCTCATCCAAGTGCTCTATTGAGTGTCATAACTTGTATAACTACCAATAATTGTTTCATCATTGTCATTCATTACGTTTTAAATTTTCTTTCAATTACAAACGAATGCGATGAGTCAATATGGGTTAAATAACATACTGAATGAACTTCCACTGAAATACGGACGAGTAACTTGCCTATTGTCTGCCTCTAGTGTGCCATGAAAGACGCCATTCAAGCCACGGACCAGTACAGTGACCGTGCTAGTCTCGCGCAGCGCTTTGCTGCTGGGCCAGTGCCTGGGCGCGCGTGTCACCACAGGCATCGTATCGTTGCGGTGCAATTTATTTGTTTAGCTGTATTGGACCCTTTACACCTTGGTAGAACTCTTAATTCACGCGTAAATTTGACTTTTCGAGGATTTTAATATTATTTTAACTGGCTCTGGTTTACTTTTCAACATCTTGTAACGAATCTTACGAGTAAAGCAACTTCTACAGTTAATCCACGTCTGTTTTTTCATTCAAAGGCTCATTTATTCCTTCAAATATCTTACAAAAAGAACGTTAATTAACTATGAGAAATTAATTCCGGGCGTCATAGATTAAATGTTAGTTTACTGGTATATCTCAGGCGTATATTAATTCAAGGTAGTTACTCGTGAAACTAACAATTGCTTGATGTTTTTATTAGGTGTTTGTGTTTTTCGGCCCTTATTCATATGCTTTATAACTCGCTCGCTAACGAAAATCAACTCTTACTTCTGCTCGCCTTTGATTTCTCCAGGACATTTACCTGCCGGTGCACTAAGCTTGTACTTTTTCGAGACATTCGTGTCCCCTTTCGGATTGCATTCGACGAGTTATGATGTTCCCATGATTACTTATCATTTGCGTGTGATATTCGATTGTTGGTGGCATCGTTGCATCTGGGCCCTTTCTTGGTGTCCCATAACGGGAGGCACCTCGAGTGAGGCCTCCTTTGAAGCGGCGTCCCTGGCGCGCCGGTGAGGCGCGTTATGGCCTCCTCAAACTACTTCGTTCTCTTGAGGGCCTCGAGCTCTGCAAGTTTGGGGCGCCATCGGAATGGGCTTCCTCAAATTGGGATCGATAACGTGTCTTCTCGGAAATATTTTGCAAATTCAGGCCAAGATCAGAATCGGTTTTGTGAAATTGAAATCGATAATTTGTTACTTGAGACATTTTCCAAATTTGAGGGAATTTGTGAACTAGTTTTGTAAAATTGAGATCGATAACTTCTCTCCACTGAAGTTTTTTCCGAATTTGAGGCAAAATGAGAATGAGGTTTGTAGAAGTAAGGCACCTCCACTCTGCAGCTTGTCTAAAATTTATTTTTTATGCCAATTTTACAGTCATATCTGGAAGACAGGTGCTCTTAAACCGTAGGTGTCGCCGTTAAATTGTGGTGTACTTTATTCACCCCAAAAGTGTTTGATGCGTGTCGCAAATTGTTCGTCATTAATGAGCGTCATGAGGCATAACAAGACGTAAAGGCAGTACAACATTTGAAGCACATTAAATGGCACAGAAATTTGGTCTGCAAGGATCGACGGGGGCTTTTGCTGTGCTTGTAGAGTGAAGATGACGTCGCCTCAAATGGTCCAGGACTTCATTTCCTGCTGGCATTCGATTGTCTTCTAAATCCTCGGCAAAATGGGCCGAGGGCGCTGCAGAGTGGAAGTCTATTGTTTTGCCTCCGTGTTTCCTCTCCAGTCGACGTCGCATTCGCGCCTCCAAATGCTAGACCGGTGTGAAGTTTATTTTTTGAATTTGATCCTGTGTATTGCATCGAGGCTCCCGTATTTCTTTTATGGGCGGGCTAGGTCATTCCACTCTGTGCTGGGCTTGATAAGAAGCGCCGAAAGAAACATGAAGTTTTCAATACGGTGCTTCATATTTTTATGCTATGTATGTAACCTTATACGTGGTGTATTCGTGCGCGCTTTCTATTCCCGTCTATTGACTTGCGTCTTCGTTCTGGTTCAAAGGATCTAAAAATATAACACGTATCGTTGCCTTGAATTAAAATGCAGGGTTTTAAGAAGGGCTTAGATGTCTTGAGGATCAGACGATGCCTAGTCCACTCGTTTCCGACCCTTTGGAGCGATATTTACCCAGCCCAACTCTTTAGCGACCAAATTGGACCTACAATGGGTACAATAAATATCCGACGCATAGTCTAAAGTTTGACTATCATAGTTACACAACAGCAAAGCAATTGAATATCTTACGTATGTTTGTACGATGAATACTAATTTGCAGGAAACTAATTCAGACGTGGATGCGTTTCAACAAGGGTGTTTTTCGTGGTGTGGGAGAACTGAATACATCATTCGTACGAACTGGTCGAATTGTGTTCTTGCATACAAGTGTCCTACATAGTCGCTTCCAAATCATTATGAACTTCAGAGAGTTACTCGAGGGTTCTTCTTCACTTTAAGGACTGTTTGCGTGTTTAGCCGCGCGGTTTGAAATTGTAGATGTGTTTGCGATTTTTCTTATACTACAAGACTACCCTCAAAGTGATAGACTTGCAGTGGGACTGATATAGCGTGAAGCAGCAAATCGTGTCACTAATGGCTTAGATTGGTATTTTTAGCTTAGGGGAAATTTCCTACAGCCTAAACCACTTTTATGAGACGGGACAATATTTTCTCTAATTGTTTCTGGTAATTCTTTAGTTTCCGTCGTAGTAAAATTAGCGTTGGATGATGACCTCCTTCTCATGCAGCTCTCGAATATTGACTGAGGTCCGCTGTTGTACGTGGAAGAAGTAGATTATATTTCTAGAAAGTTTCATGAAATTTTTGTCGCCTGAACGTCTCAGTAATGTTCGAGGACTATTTATTATCGCTTTACAACTAATTTTGTGGTTGCGTTTGGTATGTTTTTGTTGATAATCGAAGACTTTTGTCGACATTGTACTAATGCTTTGCCATTTCAGTATTCTTATCCCCATTTTGTATTCAGCGTACAAAAATCTATAAGTTTTTCAATTTACAATTACTTTGCTGTTGTGAAACTAGGACTAAGGTAAATTAACTTTTGACCATGAATGGGCCATTTATTGCACCTACTGTAACTGTCCCGTTAGCTAAATACAGTCTTACTGCAGCTATACCTGAGACTACAAATAGTGTTGTTTCTTGTACAAAGCTAAATGCAGTCTTATAGCAGAAATCATGTAGTCGTTGAATGGTTAAGGACTCTGAGCGCATGAGCGTGACAAGTAAAGCTGCACATGTTAGTTTTCAAATTAGCTCGTAATAAAATCAGGCGAAAAACTGACTGGGTTTTGAAACTATATTCAGTCTCCTTCACCTTCAGAGCATTGTTGTTGTCCGCAGCGCAGATTATCAGAACTTGAAGCGCCTGAATTGAAGCGATGTTAGAGCAGGTGCAGTGCCTGGGGTGTGCGGCCGTGCAGGTGAGCGGCGGGACGCAGCCTCGGTACAGCGCTCGAGCTCTGAGCTCATTCCAGCCCTGAAGTTGGAGTCGAAGGGCGGCTCAAAATTTGTGTATCGTCTGAAATCCTCGTCTGCCTCGAAGTCCTCAACTCAAAATGCTCGCCTTAAAGTCCTTACCTTACAAATCTTAGCAGTCGCTTCAGTCTGCGCCTCAAATTCTTTGCCTCAAAATCTTCGACTCAAAGTCCTCGCCTCAAAGTCCTCGCCTCAAAGTCCTCGACTCAAAGTCCTCGACTCAAAGTCCTCGACTCAAAGTCCTCGACTCAAAGTCCTCGACTCAAAGTCCTCGACTCAAAGTCCTCGACTCAAAGTCCTCGACTCAAAGTCCTCGACTCAAAGTCCTCGACTCAAAGTCCTCGACTCAAAGTCCTCGACTCAAAGTCCTCGACTCAAAGTCCTCGACTCAAAGTCCTCGACTCAAAGTCCTCGACTCAAAGTCCTCGACTCAAAGTCCTCGACTCAAAGTCCTCGACTCAAAGTCCTCGACTCAAAGTCCTCGACTCAAAGTCCTCGACTCAAAGTCCTCGACTCAAAGTCCTCGACTCAAAGTCCTCGACTCAAAGTCCTCGACTCAAAGTCCTCGACTCAAAGTCCTCGACTCAAAGTCCTCGACTCAAAGTCCTCGACTCAAAGTCCTCGCCTCAAAGTCCTCGCCTCAAAGTAAGTTCCCACGACCAAGTCCCTCCCCCGTTAAAGTTAGGAGTCGCACAGGACTACGGCAGCGCCGTACCACAAACGCCCCCTTGTCGAGCAGTACGCTCGCTGCCTCTGCTCAAAGGATTGCGTTCTTCAAACGAAACCTAGAACAAAGCTGCTGCTAAAATATGCAGGCTTCAGAGCTGAATACATCTTTTAGATTATACCACTAGTATCTGTTTGTTTTTGTTGTGCTGTTTGGTTCAATTCCATGAGCACTGTGGGAGTTGCTGCTAGGTAGATGTTTGTGATTTTGGTGACTTCTACTTTCGGCAAAACTTGTAAAGGGGGGCTCAAAAATTCACTTTACCATCTGCAACATTTATTATGCAAAATCTATAAAAGATACAAACTCCTAGTGAATTGCGAATGAAGGATGAATACTGGGAGCTTTATTCTAAAATAAAGTCCTTCAAGTGCCCTATACTATAATCCAGGCAATAACGAGCCCTCCGCTGCTTATTTTGCATCACGCTTCTCAGAATATTCGTTGAAATGTTGCGAATCTCTTCAATTTTATTCTGTTTCAGTTCGTGGTGAGTGTTTGGAATATTTACCAAAACTTTATCATTCAAAAATCCCAAAAGGAAAATATCTTGAGGAGCTAAATCCGGCGATCGAGGTGGTCAAAGAGCGTCACCA
>VOMN01136149.1:0-32447 GCA_014899125.1 Orchestia grillus | reverse complement strand
TCCCCCCCCCTCCCTCAGCTGTCCCATACCGCAGCTGACAAATGAAACAGCGAGGCAGCAAGGCTGCCCCGCTGGAGTTCATTTTCAAACGAGAAAAGTCAAAAGGCCGTCCGTAGGCCTGCCGAATCAGGTATCGAGAGCGCCATGACGGTTACCTGCGTCAGTCAGGTCTCTCAGTCGAGGCGTGTGTGAAATGCCTGAGCCTGAGTCGGGGGCACCTGGACGTCATTAGGGCACGCAGGGCCCCTCCCCACACGGGAAGGCTAGCTTGTGGGGAGGGGGCCTGGGAGGCTGCTGAAGGGGCAGCAAAGGGCACACTGCAGCGACAAGGACGCCTGCTGCCGTAAACGTTGCCTCGCCTGGCACCAGCGTGCGCGAGCCCCAGATGACGCGTCACTGGCCTGCGCTGTTACAATAATTTGGGACGCTAAGGCAATTTCCGCCATGCCGATCATGTGCAGCACAGAGCGGCGGCCTGACAGGTGTACCTGAACGCCGTCACTGGAGGCGGCAGGCTGGCTCGGATGAGGCGAAGGAACACCTCCACGAGTTTGAATTCAGCACCGGAGGACAAGGAAAGAAAACAACTCAACTGCTCATCACGAATGTATTGCATTCCCGCGACAAAACACGAGCAAACTACGATCACTAGGCGGGGGATGACTCTTACGTCTAAAGTCGCACACACAAACACATGACCGCCACCACCTTACACAGCTGGCCCGTCCACACACAGCAGGCACCGTCCACACACAGCAGGCACCGTCCACACACAGCAGGCACCGTCCACACACGGCGGGCACCGTCCACACATCATTCCCTAAAATTAAACACAAAATTGAACACTTGGGCAAGTGGCATCAGAACAACAGCAAGAGCGGTGTTCTCAATAACATAGTTCTCCGTAAATTAGTTCTCAATAACATGGTTCTCCGTAAATTAGTTCTCAATAACATGGTTCTCCGTAAATTAGTTCTCAATTACATGGTTCTGTGTAACTATGTTCTTAACAACATGTTTCTCCGTAACTTTGTGCTTAATAACATTGTTATCAGCGTTATGTTGAATTTATGTAACAACATGGGGCAAATGCCTGTGGCCTCTCCGGGGTCTCATACCATATAACATAGTATTGATGATGCGACCAGCGCTCCACAGCACGTGCACCACAAGTAGTTGTAGTCGTCGTAGTTGTAGTAGTATAGTAGTAGAAGTAGTATAGTAGTTGTAGTAGTATAGTAGTAGAAGTAGTATAGTAGTTGTAGTAGTATAGTAGTAGAAGTAGTATAGTAGTTGTAGTAGTATAGTAGTNTAGTAGTAGTAGTAGTAGTAGTAGTAGTAGTAGTAGTAGTAGTAGTAGTAGTAGTAGTAGTAGTAGTGGTAGTAGTATAGTAGTAGTAGTAGTAGTAGTGGTAGTAGCATAGTAGTAGTACGAGTAGAATGAATGCCGTCATAAATTCCTTCAGCAGCTAATACGTGCTCTACACATAACACAGAAGCGTAACAGCCCGCACCTCGTCGATTTCTAAGGGACCAACACGGTTTAAAAGCCGCCACCTCGAGGGTACGTTTACCACGGACTTATTTTATGTATAAACCTTTTAAGGAACAACGGATTCGAAAGAAATGAAAATCACTTTCTCACAACATTCATTAACAAGCACGCGCGCTCTAATACAACTACACATACACAGAGACGCCTGCAATCACGATTTAAATCCGGTATTGGGAGAAATATTTAACTTTGCAGCCCTTGAATTTTTGTTTAAATGTTGTTAGTGAGTAAAAGTAAACAATGGTTTAAAATCTGGAGATCATATTCATCTTAAGTTTAGTAGCGTTTTGAGCAACTTGGAATTTTAAACCAATGATTTGAACTACATCAGGGAACTCTTACAGCCGACCGAGATGGAAGCGGGACGGTGTAAATGGTAGGGCGGTTCAATGAGACACACACGAGTGCATGGTATATAAATTGATTAAGAAATACGTTTCCAACGTACTCGCAAGACTGCAGGCAACAATTACTCGTTTAGAAATACGCATATCACCGCCCAGGTATTCTACCACTCGTGGAGTTTCCGTCCAAGGGTCGTTAGAATACTGAGATGAGAAGATAACTGACATCGTTGATATAATCCTATTCTACTTCCATTGGCGCACAAATGTTTTAGAGGAACAATTTTAAATGCGTTAACGTTTTCCGTCGGAAGGAATGACTGGCACTGTGCGTTGACATTTGTTCTTGTATTTCCAAACGCGTGACTGTTGCTTGCTGTCATACGAGTATGTTGGAAGTAAATTAGCATTATAGACATTCGTCACCGCAAATATTCCAGCATTTCTCAGGGAACGGGCCACCCATTTGCATCTCCCTCCCAGTCAGCTATTTTCATGTAAGAGACCGCTATCGTAATTCAAATCTCGCTTTTGTAGCGTTGAATTTCTGGACTTATTGCTAAAATCAAGATTTACAGGATATCGCCATTTTTGAATCAATATTAATCGGTTCCGAACAATGACCAAAGTATCACAAAGTTGATTATTCCACCTAAAACTCAATACCAACGGTGATTGCAGGCGTTTGTGTTTATGTGACGGATAAATGTGCAAGTGTATGTGAATGAATTTAAATAGGAGGATTTTGTCTTTAAAAAGTTAGATTAGCTTGCATTTACCTTTTGTTTCTAATTCCCTGCAATGTAAATTGAAGATTTACATTTTTGTTTCATTTTTCACCGCTGGTGATAGAATCCGTTTCTTCCGAAACGTTTGTGTTAAAGATGATTGGAGTCGATTTTCCTTTCCAGATTTAGTGTAAAAATCCTGAAAAATCAAACAGTTATTTCTGTATTTCGATAGGGTGTAAATGAGTGTCTCCCCATGATTAAATCATCTTAAGATATTAACGCTGATTATCTAGAAATTGGCTGAAACTTTAAATAACACTGGACCACCAGATTTCCTAAAATCTAGAAATTGGCTGAAACTTCAAACAACTCTGGACCACCACATTTCCAAGAATCAATAAATTGGCTGAAACTTCAAATGATGCTTAGACAACCAAATTTGCTTCGCCGTTCGGGGAACGTATATTCTTAAACTTTATTCGCTGTATGAAGAAATCATGTTTTGCACTGCGGTAAGAAGGAAATTAGAGAGTTTTCTGACACCTGCTTCAATGATTTGTGGGCATCGACCGCTGCTAGCGGTCGGGATGTGCAGATGCAATCAATAGCATTTACTGCCACCCCCACACCTGCGCACCAGCTCTGTTTTCTATAGAATACAGCATGTTCCCTTTCAGAACTTCTACCACTTTTGCATTCGAAATAGAAGGAGTTTATTGCTCAGCAAGATGTACGAGTACACGTACAATGGATTTTCTAATTCTGATCATTTTGCCTAAAGGAGGATTTATGAGGAAAATTAATCAGCATTGTGGCGCGACACATGGACGAAGTTATGAATGGGATTAAAAAAGATGGAATACCCCACGTGAAGCTGAGGTTGTCCCAGTTAATAGAGAATATTTTAAATGCACAAAAGTCTGCAATTGAATTAAAAAGTACTTAATGTAAGAAGATTGTTTCTTTTCATTCCGCTTGCGAAAAAGCACTGCATGAAAAATGAAACGACACGACAAAGCAACTTGTATGCTAACTTGATGGAACCAACTGTGTAATAATTACTCGATTCCAGTCTGACTCTCACGTACTGCTAATTATTTACGTATCCTGAACTTTTATTTCTACCTCTCAGCTACTGATCTTACACCCTATCAGTTCTTGAATTGAATACGAGTTCTTACGCAATTGATCCTAATTTCAGTACACGTTGCGATGTAAACTCGTTTTTGATATTTTTACTTTGGCATTGCACTGTGTAAATGAAAGCTTTTAGCCTTAATGTGTACTTATGTGTCATGAATCATTAGTGGTAAAGATTAAACGGATTGATTATGTACCCACATATCAGCTCAAAAAATCGTTTAATATCGTAATTTCGTCCGGCATCGATGTATCATCGGCTTCGCTGGCGAACGCGCCTGGGAACGGTTTCATGTAGAGCCATTAACCAGCTCCTTTATCAGCTCGAATTGCCATGTTCTTTTTCAAGAATGAACATCTATTCCGAAGTATTTAGAGATATATGTAGATATGCCTTATCTCTTCTGCACAACTGCAAGCGTAGTACTTCTACATCTGGGAAGTCTACAATAGATTTTTTATATTATTTTCCAGTACTAACATTGCTGTGAAAAAATCTGTATGTGTAGACGAATGCTCAAAAAGTTTAACTGACAAGACTTTTAGGTAGATGCTGATAAAATTAAAAATAATAAGCTAACTCTACCTAATGCGTGGTAAATTTTTAATATTTGTAAAAAGTGAGTTGGTTTTAAGGTAATATACTGCATTTGTAACGAATGCGGGTATTTTTCCCAATAAATATTGGGGCAAATATTGGGCGTTTTTCCTATACACACTCGTCCAATTTACTCCACAATTTTTGTTTTCTCGGCTGTGTCGTATTGCAGTCACATCACTGTTGCTCCTCAGATTTCTTGCTCCACATGACTTGAGGCTGATATGTTCATTTTGGAATACGTGTTACCCCCGTCCTTTGAATACCCCATCATATTCATGTTTGAATTCTCCATCATGTTCATGTTTGAATACCCCATCATATTCATGTTTGTATGCCCCATCATATTCATGTTTGAATACTCCATCATATTCATTTTTGTATACCCCATCATATCCATGATTGAATACCCCATCATATTCATGTTTGAATACCCCATCATATTCATGTTTGAATACCCCATCATATTCATGTTTGAATACCCCATCATATTCATGTTTGAATACCCCATCATATTCATGTTTGAATACCCCATCATATTCATGTTTGAATACCCCATCATATTCATGTTTGAATACCCCATCATATTCATGTTTGAATACCCCATCATATTCATGTTTGAATACCCCATCATATTCATGTTTGAATACCCCATCATATTCATGTTTGAATACCCCATCATATTCATGTTTGAATACCCCATCATATTCATGTTTGAATACCCCATCATATTCATGTTTGAATACCCCATCATATTCATGTTTGAATACCCCATCATATTCATGTTTGAATACCCCATCATATTCATGTTTGAATACCCCATCATATTCATGTTTGAATACCCCATCATATTCATGTTTGAATACCCCATCATATTCATGTTTGAATGCCCCATCCCTTCTCTTGAGGTGCTGCTGTAAAACTGTCGCATTTTCCCAAAAACTGCAAGTAATCAAGTGGAAAATCATGCAATTTTTTACTACCACGTATTTTAGCCCCTGAATATTGGCAATTTCTATCACATCCATTAAACATGTTAGGGGAAAAACACGAATTTTATACAGCAATATTTTGCTTTCAAAAATACCATACAGATCTCTAGAAAAATGTTGAACTTGAACCATTCATAGCGAACGCTCCACACCTTATGAAGTAATTTTCATTTGAGCTATAAACTGATAGCTCTGATTTTCCAAAAAATCGTATTGTTCTTTCATTCATTAGTATCACTTTACTTGCCTATCTGACCAGCATATGCTTGAGAGTGTTGCTTGTAGGTATAATATACAGCGAATTAAGTTCTTTCATTAGTTGAAGTTCTTGACTTCAATTAATGTGTTGTTTTCTAAAGCATGAAAATGCTGATCGCTCGCCATTCTACAACTTCTAGCTGCTGCTTAACTTTTCCTGATGGTTACGACACAGAACACAGATAACCTCGAAATCTGTGCATCGTAATCTTATTGATATAAATGAGGGGTGAAAATTCCTCTTCCAGCAATTTCTACCGCACATAATAAAAAAATGATATAAACTTGATTCGAATTTCAATTTCTTGATACATATATAAAGGAACCGTGAGCTGCTTTGGAGCTCGTAACTTTATCCAAATTTTCTCATTAAAATCAGTGGTGGATATTTTTGCTGAAATCCTTGGTCTCACCTCTGAAAATGCGGACACGAGGCCTGCTGAAGCTGTTATTAAAATCTCAAATATTGGATGATGTTTTTTGGTGTGAACTGAATGTGAAACATCCGGGCGAAGATGCAAAATTGAGCAAGAGGATGTTACAAAAGTTGAAATGAATGTTCTTTTAAAAAGTGAGTTAATTTTTTATCGTTGTGCCCTGCCCTGCGAATGACTTAAGTAAACACAGACTCCATATTATACTGAGCCTTGTTATACTGAGCCTTGTTATACTGAGTCTTGTTATACTGAGCCTTGTTATACTGAGCATTGTTATACTGAGCCTTGTTATACTGAGCCTTGTTATACTGAGCCTTATTTTACTGAACCTTTGGTTGATCACATTCGCTGCACAAATTAGTAAATTTTAGTAAATAGGCAGGAACTACACACACTCTTGATAAAAATATCGCGCAAACAGGGGCAGTTCTATGAGTGAAGTAAAATAGAAATTCCGGCTGCACGACGGTCAGGTAACTCAGGAATGCCGGTGCCTCAATGCTTCTTGATAGAATAGGTCTCGTTTTTAAAATCCGGTGTTGAGATCACAAGTTTTTTCTGAATTCACTGAAGGATATTTTTATCCTATGATCACTTTATGATTCTTGATAGAATAGGCCACGGTTTTAAAATCCTGTGTTGAGATCACAAGTTTTTTCTGAATTCACTGAAGGATATTTTTATCCTATGATCTTTTTATGATTCTTGATAGAATAGGCCACGATCTTAAAATTCTGTGTTGAGATCACATGTTTTTTTTTCTGAATTCACTGAAGGATATTTTTATCCTATGATTACTTTTCAACATCAAGATATCGTATCAACCTCGCACTCACATATATAGGTTCTGTGTAAAAGACAATGCAAGTGCGCTTGATTTCTTGTCTTCTCAGCGAAGTCCAGAAAGCGGGGCTGTGAGCTGACCCCTTGTTTTTACAAGCCTGTTCTAACGTTCAACATTTATAAAACAGCGCAATTTGGTGACAAAGTGTCTTGAAATGCCATTCCACTGCGAGAGATATCGGCGTCCGAGGCAGCAAGCGGCTGCGCCATCATTGCGTGCACTTAAAATTGTTGAGCCCTCAAACTACTCAAAAATTCGACCTCCAAGCCTCAGATGTGATACAACTAAAAAGCTTCAAACTAAGATTACCCTTCACTGAACAAGCTACTTTTTGATAAGACAAAAAATCCAAAATACTGTGTATTAAATTTGCATAAACTGCGTCTATGCTGAGTATAGTATAGCACTGTATGTCACCTCCAAAGATCATTTGACATCTGTTCTTGAGAAAACATTTTTTCGACCAGAAATTCTCTTACTTATTCGTCCCGACCGTTCACATCGGCATGCCAGGATACCGAACAAGTTTAAATACATCCAAATGCCCCACGCTGTCCTCCACATTCACGTATATGTAAATATACATAATTACCTCTGAATGTTAGCACGCATGTGCTAAACTATCCTATCCCCAGTTCAAGTAATTCGGATAAACACGCTCATTTGGACAAAACGGCCATTTACGTGTATCACATGTACCTCTATCTCATTCTCTGGTCGTCTACATCTAACGAGCCCTTGATGCTTCACCACTTCCTAACTATTTTACGACCGACAATTAGCCCTCGTTCATAACTACAGAACGGTACTGTGAAACCTCTATCATAAACTTCAAAGGAAATACAAGACATACTTTTGAAAATGCCAGCACATTTTCAATGTTTACTTCAAGCCGTTTCCTCTGATGCGTCTATATTTTTACTCACTAAAGTGAAGCATCAATTGAAAGTTCTACTTTCCTACTCACGGCGTACGGTTTGAACGTTGTGTACAGTTGTTAAATTCCTCTAACGCTGCATTGTTTATTCTGTAGGGGGTAGTACGATATCTCGGGCGGCATACTTTTCACAAACTTGCCGCGAATAGCCGCTAAATTTAATACAATCCAACGGCGGTATCTGTTAAAATTAATATTGTGTAATTAGAGGTTGGGTGTTTATTGATAGCGTATCATAGAGCGGCGCAAATGGCGTAAGATTATAGTATACTTTTACACAAGCCCTTAACGATGCTTCACTTGTTGATAATTCGATATCGTTGAAGTACCGGACAGCGATTTGGCCATCGCATAAGTGAAAAATACGATGGGTGTTGAGGAATACTTCCTTCGACTTTAGCTCGTCAAGAGATCGCTATCGGCAATACGCGCAACAACAGCGATACTTTGCGTCGGTCGTCTTCATTCTATAGATCAGAGATAATTGCTAGGGTTTTCCTGACACTTTATTAAATGAAATCATCTCTTTGTAAGTATTACTAAATATAAAAGTGAAATTAATAATAGTTTGCTCCTCCCGAGACCACTTAGCCGTAGTAAGTGAATGGTTCAGACGCACGTTGGTGGAACGTCAAGAACTCGTTCGTTTGGTTTTCCTGATTACGGGTTCCCAGCAACTAGCTCGATGTCCATTCTAATGCTGGAGTTGGTCTGATGCAGTGCTCGCCTTCGAGAATTTGATCTTTGACTGAAGTGCTTGGTTAATCCTTATAAAATTATTAGAAACAGATAAGTTTCAACTAAGCACAACAGTCAAGTTTAGTCTTGTGGTTGAGCATGGTGGTCTGCGTGATGTACTGTAAAAAAAACTATTGCTGGGACCAAATTTTAATTTTTTGAAAATCTTAAGCCTATTCTTCACGGCTGAGCCGAATGATTAAATTTCAGAGGTGATCGTTCAAGGTGACTTACTAAATCATTCACTGATGTCTATCAATTTCTTTATACGAAACGAATAAATGAATTACATATTTGTGGGCAATTTTGTTTTCAAATTTCTTCTTTTTAATCATTAAACAGCTAATAAATCAAAAACAATTTTTTTCGCAAGGCTTCCTAGATGCAAAAGTGTTTAGTTGGCCACTTGCTGGTAAGTGTGAAATTTTGTACCTCTTTTTCTCCATCACCGTGTATAAAGTCATACTCAAGGTAAAGCATAAACTGTAAAACATGATGTAAAAATAATTAATATGTTGGTATTGCCCCATCAAGTCATTTGTTTGTTTGTATCAGCCAACGTCTTGATTATTTAACCCTTACAAATTCATACTTTCTTTTTGTATATAAAGATAATATGAAGGTAACCGTCTGACTTGACTCCGTATTTGAAGTGCATCTCACAGGACACTAAACTTAAATATTGCATAGAGCTCCAAACATTCCACGTTTACTGTTTAGGAGGTAATTAAACACTTCAAAGAGACTTCACTGGTTGACTTCGAAGTGAAAGATCTTGATCGATAACAGCCCATGATGCGAATGCAACACAAGTCTACGTAATGCAAAGATCATTTCATGAGAATCCGGTCCAAACGGATGTGGCCACCCTGTTCTCCGGATCTTAATTCCATGGAATTTCCTGTAATGTCTCGGTCAAGAGTTCGCAACTCAGTCGAAGATTTTAAAGATTTCCCTACTCCACGCATAGAAAAAAAAATTGAGAAAATATTTCGTGCCGCAGTTAAAGATTTACGTCGCAGATTTGAGGCTCCAACTGAAAAGAATGGAGGTCATTTCGAAGAAATCCTAACCTTTGCTTTGCTATATACCTGTGTTCATGTATCTGTATGTGTGCATGCTTTTCAATAAGAAAAATCCCTTCCAGTTCTTAAAAATTCTTCAGCTTGAAATTGAAATATGTTTCCAGACTCTTGGCTCAAGATAAGCACCTAAAATTTCGAAGTCGAAAATCCCTTTTTAGAATTTCAAAATATAAATTGTTTCCATCTGCTGTTACCTCAACTGCAGCAACACAGATTTTAAACATAGATGTGTAATTTATGGGTAATTTGAATGCAGAATTGAAAAGGAAGGTGTCTTTGGATCAGATGTTTTTCATTTCAATCTACGAGTGAGTATTTTACTAAATTACAAAAAGATATAAGATTGCATCTTTCTTAACTTTTAACAAAAAGGAACGAGTGGAGAAATGCCACTGTTGTGGATGTGACAGTATTCATACTGCAGGTGTGATTACAGCTTGCAGTATTACGTTGATAGCACAACGCTCCAACTTTTTATCAGGCATAACTTATATTCAGGAATTTACCATAGAATTGGTCACCTCATAACTCGTTTTAGTCAGTAATTAAAGATCAACGTAAAAGTTTCAGTCATCTACATACACTGAGCCGTTAATTTTTCAACCATCAATAAAGCCAAAAATGGCCAAGACCTCTGAATTTAAATTCCCTTTTTCATGTTCACCCATTAACTAAACTATAATACAGACCACAGAACAATAAAAAAATCCGTAGCTCATACGTACTATCGTAATTTCAACATGTGTATAGGCGTTTGAGTTTTTACGCTTGAGTGTTTCTGTGTAATGGGATATATGCATGAGAGTAAGAAAGCATTCTTTCATAGATTTGCGTCATATATATGTGTTTTCTCTCCCTTAAATGTGGTGTATTTTAAGTTAAGCTTTTCCTTCATTTTATTCCTGCAGATAGAATCTACCCATTTTGAAACGTTTTGCTACGTTTCCTTTAATCTCAATTCTTCTCATTTTTTACTAACGGGTGGAACTCTTTAAGTCGAACTGACCTGTCGACACGCTATGCATCTCACGATCTTAGCGTGTCCGAACTCATTTTATAGAGCATTGAATGTTAAATTCCGATTACGTTACTAATGTGAGTGACCACCTTGCTCACTTCTGAAAGTCAGAAGGTATTTAGTGGCTAGAAAACTTGATGGTTGAAATTTTATATATTTGTTGTCCCAAACAAGATGCTTCACAAGATTTTCTAAGTTACGATGCTTTGCATTGCATGAGTGATTCTACCCTATCTTCTTGTCTGAAAATTAAAATTAAAAAAGTTGAAACCAAGAAATGTTCTTTCTTGTTGAAACCTGCAAAATTTCGTTTACTGAGTTAGAGCAGAAATTGTTACAGATCGAACTTGTCGACAATTGATCCAAACTCGATTTGTATTTCATATCTCCTATTTGAAATTCTGCTCTACAATAATCTTCACTAAGAGACTTATTGTATACATTCTCTTTAGCACATATCACCTATACTACAGGTGTTATGCATTTAAATAAGTCCACACGAAGTAACTAATCCAATTCTCAAGAAAGATACAAAAACTGAAGTTCAATTCTTTCCATACGACTTGAAAAATTAGCTCATTATGAAACCCTCAGTGTTTTTCACTTCAGAAACTGATACGTTATTCTGAGACTGACGGAGCGACTGAAAAAAACGACGCAATTTCATAACACAATAATTCAATAAGAAATATCGATTGAAAGCTTTAGGTCAAGCAACAAGCATTCTACTCCGGATTAGCTTTTATTTCGCATATTACAAGTGTTCAGAGGACCACCACCTGCAGCACCACCTGCAGCCCCAACGAATGGGGTGCTGCAGCGATAGCAATGCGATACGAGAACTCCTCTCAGACGTGTGTCAGCATATCACAATCCAATGAGTTGATCTTAATTTTTATTCGATGCTTAAGATCGTCGAGATACATGAACGCAATCTTTTACGAATCCACCAAGAGAAATCACGCGCAGTGAGGTCTGGGGATCAGCCACTCCAAGCGCAAAGAGCAAGGATCTTGGGCCTAGTTTTCAACTAGTCCGTAGTTGGGTTACTTTTCATCTACAAAAGCTCAGGCTATCAGGTCCCTATGGGGCGACGCTCGATCTTGTTGAAAAATGAAGTCATACTAATCTGATTGCAGTGAAGTAAAGGGCCAGTTTTGGAGCGTATGGCGATAGGTTTGTCCTGCAACGGTGTGTCCTCCAAATAAAAGACTATAAACCTTGTCCTGGAACACAGTACAGAAGACGCTCACTTCAGAGAAGTCTTATTCACGTTCAGTTATTTCATGTGGGTGCTGCCTTTCCCAAATACGCACATTGTGGCGATTGGCTGAGCCGCTCAAATGACAGACAAGTCTTCCTCGCTAAAAATGAAGCGTGGAATGCAGGTTTCGACTTCCTACATTTCAAAAATCGAATAGCAAAATTCTATCCTCTTCTTGTCGCCATCGATAAGCGCTTGAACAAGGCGTAGTCTGTATGGTTTCAAATGTGGACGTTTACTTGCCACACTGCCGAGATTGGATTGAGGGATCGAGAACTTCTGCGGGCTCATCTCAGACAAGCTCAGATTCTTGCACTTGAGCCACTCAAACTAACCCTCAGTTTAGACTTTTTCCATTGCGCAATCACCCACTCCCTCGAATCTGTTAAGCCACCGTCGAATGTTCTTCGAATTAATGCCGAACAGCCGGCGAAGAGCTCACTGCACTATGACATTTGAATTCGTTTTCGCAAACTCGAGAACACATAAAATCTTCTGATAAGGACGCGTTATTTCCGTGCAACCAAACTGTACGTTGCTGCAAAAACGATGCAGCAGGTTTTAAGACCCCTAGTGTTTCTAATTTTCATAAGTGATATAGGAAAGTGCATTTACTTTCGATAAAATAATCTATTACTCTATTTGGTTATGAATAGTTGATTTCAAAGGGAATGATGAAGTACATACATTTGTTACCCATTACATTATTCATTGTGAGATTGCCACTAATTTTAAGAATAAATGCAGTGAGTCAAGTCATTTTTGATGAGTCGTGTGACTGGAAAAAAAATGCAGTTGTCATTCCTGATTAAACCTTTCAGAATATCCTGATCCTCCAAGTCAAACCCACTTCATGTGATGCAGACACGTCCGAGCCGCTTAGTATTTTAGCTTAGATCTATTTATTTTCCTAACCCTTATCATATATTTTGATTTCATTTACGATATCTTGAATTGTGTGTTTACATTTGGAGATACATACTTAAAACGAATGTTGTAGCGCTCGAAGGCTCTAACTTTGATACACATCTATTTCCCCCGGATATTTTTGCCCATTTTAGTCGTGCTCTATCACCCTTCCAGTAACAGAGCTGAAGGCATCTCAATAAGGCAGATCGAGTAAAACGTAACAAAAATAATTAGCCGTGGTAGTCTAGATTTGATTCGTCTAAGCCTCGGTCTGAGGGCAAGAACTAGACGTTGCATTAAGTGCTATTAAAAACACCTCTCGTAACACAACAAAACTTTACGAAAAACAGCGACACTTCACTCGAAAAAATGCCTGAGAAATCTAGGAAATGACTTCCTATCATTACACTATGTAACATGATTCATATCCCTGGCATTTAGGTGTTATTCTTTAATTCGTTTATAGGAAAGGAATAAAGAATGCTAATAATTCCTAGGAAACTTTGCTGTTAAGCCATACTTGAGACGTATTAATTCCTGGAATTATGGTGAAGAGAGGTAAAATGGAAAACTGGTTGACCTGCTGACCACCAAAGTAATGTTCCATCACGAATTTTTCTTTTCATATCAATTTGTTACAAAGGGAAGAGAAATCCCAATTTTAATCCAGGAATAAAATGAACGGGAAATTCGGTTACATAGTGTCTTACTGTTCGCTGTCATTAAAACTGGATTCCATGTTAACTGAATTTCATACTTAATGTATGGAACTCATATTGTTTTTAGATATCTCATCTCCCAATACTAGTCATAAAAAAGGATATTGTTCCATTAGTGAATATACATACATGCTAGACAGGAAGCTTTTATCTTTAGCATATCTAAGATGTAAATGAAGTCCTAAGAGCATTTTTAGATTTGTTCAACACGGTACCTCTTCAAAGCCAAATATTCAACTATTCAATCGCATCAATATATCGTAATCACAGACCATTACAAATTCTACCAAACTGTAGAAACAACAAAGTCATGGTAAGAATATATCATGTCCCGTGACCATGAGCAACTAAAAGTAGTCGCTAGAAAGTATCAAAATCTATGTAAGTTAACGATTATTTACCTTGGCGGCACTCTGCGTAAATGCATTTCTTTCTGAAACCTGGAGTCTTTCATCATACGAGCTTTGACAACTCTTAGCGAACAAGACTCTATATAATGTATTTTTTTCAAACAGTATGTGTAATTTTTTCAGGCTGGTTGAGAAAAGGTTTATATTTCTAATTATGTCTACACAGTTTTGCTTTTTTGTGATAATTTTTTTTGCATTGTGTGATAAATTGCTTTAATTATAAAATATCCGGTTCAACTCAAGTCATCCCTACATACAAATGGTTGCATATGAAACTGGGAAATTGTCCAGTTTATTACATTAAAATAGCTAATCAAAATGATCTTTATTATTTAATTCCCTGTCGCAGACAGTAACGTACTTAATAAATCCAATTAAGTAGTACTCAGATACTACTAACTAAACTAAAGAAAATGAGTTTATTAGGGAAATTTGCAACTACAGAATTTTTCATTTCAGCCTCTCTCAACAGTTCGGATACGAGAACCGGTGTACATGCTACTGTATACTTTGGACAGTAACTGCTATCAGAAAAATGAAGACAGATCTCACAGTGAGATTAGCGAAATATTTTATACCGAGATTAACCCACTTGATTTCGACTTCGTATAAAATGCATATTTAGCATGAATATACTGCAATTCTTTTATTATTCACTGGTCAAGACGTTGTTTGTTTTTTTATTATTCAACGTGAATTATCGCGCCATTCCGTTCTTTACTGCCCATAGTAGCACAGAAAATGTCTCTTGCTGGTGTAGTGCGGTTAACCTAACAGAAAATACATCACAGAAAGAACAGCCACGCTAGATCTTACATGATAACCTATTCTTTCGCAGCCCACTTTCATGTTGATAAAATAACGTCCCTCGAAACGATTATGGCTGCTACTTTCTTTGAGCGAGAACGTTTCGTGAAATGCTAATTGAACTCCTGTTTCTAGTTGAGTCTTCAAACTCAGAGCGTTGCTGAGCGCTAAGGTAGAAGGGGCCTGGCGTAGAGGTTGGGTCTGGTAACCGCAAGTGTTATGGGCGAGAAGTGGTGGTGTTGGCAGGTACTGCTGCTGATTACCAGCCTTCTCATAAAGAACTCTTATATGATGCAAGGGACTTCGATTACAACCATCATGCAGCAGCAAAGCGTGGTGAAAAATCACCATTATGATGGATAAGTGAGGCTCAAGAGCTAGTATCACGAAGAAGTATTGGGACTACAATGAACAATTATTGATTCCGATAGCCACTGATAGGAGAGACTGGTAATACTTAAAGGGAGGTAAGGCGTTCGCAAGCCTGTGTTTTAGGTCGTGTTTAGAAGTCATTTGGTACGAGAGCGTCAATATTTTAAACTTCCATCACGCAAGAGCATGCGCTAATTTTCTAATAGATCTCAGTCTTGATGCTTCCACGATTGCCGTTTTGTGATTTTAGATAATTTTTCGACTTCATTATACAGAATTTAGACTTTCGTTTTCTTGTTACCCAATCGGTCACTAGATTTAAGTTGGGGTTAATTAATGGGGTTAATTTGTATTGACGTCTTTTGCAGTACCTACTAAAAAGTCTCTTCATTTTTAGACTCTGGGGCTTATTTTCCTAGAATAAATTTAAAATTGGGGTAAATTTTAAGAGATGAGTGGCTTACGGGTATGCTCGTGATTTACACAATGTGACATAATTATTTTTACTGGGAATTAGGTGTAATTTCGTGACTTTTTTTTTGCAAACAGTAGGAAATGCTCATTATTCATATAAAACTATCCTTTTCTTATTTCCACCTACATTATTTATTCCTGGAATTGTTCTGAAGAAAAGAAAATTCGAACATTCATTGACTTGACCACTGAAACATCCCATTTGCTTAGATATGAAGGAATTAATATTTTTAGTTTTAACCAAGGACTGAAAATTTGTAGAATAACGTATCATTAGCTCATGTATGGATGTACCTCACTCAACAGGAAGTTGCAATCCAACTGCTTGTATCAATTTTCATGTTGAATGTTTTCAAAGTTTGTCACGTTTTCACAGCATGTTAGTGTGTATTTTTCTGCTTGGGTGTTCTAGTATGAAGAATTTTTAAGTAGCATTTTTAGTTGAATAATTTTAATGGGGAATAAGGCGAGGTACGTCATAATTGCGTCATAATTACTATAGTAACCATGTTGTGATCATACCAGTGAGATTTCAGTAGTTTTTTGCAGTAAGACATCACGTCAGGGAATTACTTTATCATATTTGGTATATTTTTGAGCATTTTTTGCCCAAAATTAAACGATTCTAAAAAGATCTTTCATCCCTGTTGCCCATTTATCCTGGCAGCATCTAACAGTTTCTATTAAGTGTTCTAGGTCGCGTGATGTAAGTTTTTGGTAATAAAAGTTCTACGTCTTGGAGTAAACGTTCTACGTCTTGGAGTAAGCGTTCTACGTCTAGGATTGAACGTTCTATGTCTAGTTATAAAAGTTTGATATCTGGTGGTAAAAGTTCTACGTTTAGGAGCAAAAGTTCTATGTCTAGGAGTAAAAGTTTTATGTCTAGTTGTAAAAGTTTCATGTTCAGTAGTAAATGTTCTATGTCTGGTAGAAAAAGTTCAATGTTTAAGAGTAAAAGTTCTACGTCAAGAAGTAAAAATGTTGCCATTGATGCATTTTAACTACGCTTATCTTCTTTGATGACAAATAATCGTGATGATTATTCTCACGATTATTTGTATCCAACCTTTTTGCATGTGCATGCCTCAAAAATTCTTGTACAAAATGTTATTAGGAAAAAAAGAACATCATCATAATTCCACGGTATAGCTGATTTTAGTCGCTCTATTCAAATAAGTCGTAAGTCCTATCAATAAGTTCAGTCCCTTTCATTTGAATCCACCCAAATGCTCAGAAGCAGACAAGTAAATAAGAAGGTGAGTAAAGGCAAACGATGATTTCACTGGCACACAATTTTTGTTGGGTGAGATCGGACTGCTGTTTTAAGCAGCAAAATCGGAAAATGATCTCAGCTGTTCTTCACCATGATCAAATTTTGTACGATAGGATTTTCATTTTTTAACTAACAGAAAAATGTAGGTTATAGCTTTGTATCTGTTCATAGAGGGGTTTTAAAATTCTACCTTTACTACGAAATGTTGAAGAAAACTGTTCCACCTCTACGTTTATTCCAAGTCGTTTTTTTTCATACAAACAAAGGACACGGGGTCTGTAAGTAAGTTTTAGCTAGCTGTTTAGACAAAAATTTAGGATTTTTAATAGCGATTTCTAGAGCATTCAACCTGTGGAAAATGGAGCTGTTTTAATGATTGCATTGTCAACCATCGTATATACATCCTGCCTACCCTATAGTACTGTTCTTCTATGACCTTCAAACCTTGGTTTATAATGCCTTCGTACTTCGTTTCATTAGACTCATTTTAATTTACAGAGGTGGGAACAATATTTTCTGTCTCCCCACAAGTGGCTCATATTCAATGCTGATACCTTCAGGTTTGGGGTCAGATTTTGGACCTCAATTCGGCCTAATCTGATGCTGCTTTCGAGCTCTGCTGTCTCGCATGCATTGGCTATCGCTGAAATTACAGCTGAGTGAGGCACCGGACGTCTAACTGATGGCAAATAAGGGGATTCCACATTACTTTCATTTTTAATGTTTTGCTCATAGGGCTGCTTGAAAACATCAACTATTTTATATTTATTTACCCCAATGAAAAAAGGTTGTTTTCAACTAGCCTTATTATTTTTATATTTATTTACCCAAATGAAAAAAAGGTTCTTTTCAACTAGCCTTACAAGATGAACCCTGGGCGTCCCCTATTCTAGTTAATTAATGTTCTACTAGTAGACGCATCCCGTTAAAAACAGCTGGATAAATGATACTAAATTCTTAAAATGTCCTCTTATTTTCAGTATCCCTGATAGTAAAAAATGTTATTTTCAGTATCACTGACACGGACTGCCTTATCTGACAGTCTAGTGATAAGTTTAGGAATATGGACCCGGGAATTTTCTCCTATCTAAATCCTTAAGAACGTGACGGAGAGACGGGCCAACCAACCAAGCAATCAAGCAAGCGGCAACTGTATTTTAAATAAAGTTTCCTTCACAGTGTATGAGCATATAGTGGAATACTGTAATGTTTTGCTAAAAAAGTAACATTTTTAACACATTAACGAAGTAAAATAATCCTGTTGCTCGCACCAAATCAGGAGTACACCAATTTGTTAACTTATCACGTGGTCGTATGTTCCACATCTGTAAATTCTGGATTAATAACTCTGGATTATCAAACTTGGGTGTATCTTTCGAAGGGCCCAAAGGATTATCTCGGTTACCGAGAATCACTTTAAAAATATGTATAATATACTTCCTTGACGAACGTGTCAATGCTTGCCCGCTGATTCGGAATGGTGAAACTACTGCAGAAATAATAAAAGCAATCATAGTTGTTTAAGTATTTATAATAACAAACAGCAGGAATAGACATTATTTAATATAAAGGAAAACCTTTATAAATATAAAAATAATTTAGAATAGAATGCAGACGTCGTTTTAGTAGAATATGATAGTAATTACACACACGAGTAGCACACACCTCTCGCTACGGTCTCAGTGTAACTACAGTAAATGAAAAACTCATCAGAAGCAGATTGTTCCTGTCTTAATGTGCACACAACTCTTATCACCTACGGCTAAACAACGCAATTTCAATTTTTCAGAGGCTAAGCTGTTGAGAAAAAACTGACTACCGTTTAAAAATCAGCTTGCCAATTCTAATATATATCAGCATTAAAACTAACTCAACAGAAATCTCTTGGAAAATTATTTATCAGCTTTTACGAGTAGACAGTCACACAAACATTCGTTTCCTTCAATACTCGAAATAAAACTTTATCACTTATTATCTCAGTTCGATAGCAGACGACGTCATGTGGATTGTAAAGCAGTACACAGGCCAGCCTTGCAAATCAGAGCTCCTCCTTCTAAACGAACATTCATACACTGAGCTATTCAGGGGATAACTTATAAATGCCATGGTAGTATAATGTTATACATTTAAGAATGGAAAGTAAAACAATTTCTAATTGCGCTCTTAAAAAATGGAAAATGCAAGCCTTATTCTCTTAGAGTTCACACCCAACGACTGAGTTAGAAATTTTCTAGCACAACCTCAAATTTTCAGTAACCTCCCTGGACAAAGTATCTCTAATTAGTGGTAAAGTATTATCGGCCAAATATTATAATAAAATGTTGTTGAGCGTGCACCTGAATTGAGTTTACGAGTGTGTTCCAGTTTCCTAAAATATTCATGTCGACTTCTACAGCCAGAGTTTTCCGGAAGAGGTGACATAACTTTCCGTATGAAATAAACATATTCGCAGGTTGTGTAAGAGATGCCAAAATTACGATGCATGTATAAATAAATTCATTAGGTTACACTGGGGTCTTAGGGAGTGCGAACTGAGCGCCCAACTTGCGGAGAACGGCTGGGACACAGTCCTTGTCCCCGTAAATTACCTTCTTGACGTGAACTAAACAGCAAAAGATTGTGAGTATTTTGCGTCAATACGCTAGAAGGTAATGGGCACACGAAGATAGAAATGCTACGTCTTCAGAACGTAATAAATTCCCCTCTCAAAATGAATGCACAAATAGCAGAAAATATACGCGGAGGTACTATAGGGCACCATCAATTCATTTCAACGGTAAATTTAACCTTTTTCTGGTTTATATATGATATTTTCCAAGCTTTCGGGCTGTAAAACAAAACTTGTCTCCGGGAGTAACCGAAATGTGCAATCGATTCAAAACTTCTAATAAATGCATCGTAAGTTCATTTTAACGTCTGGTATTTCAAGATATAATTGAGACTTTTTTTACGCTTTTGATCTTACGATATCGAACTCCACCATTTGGGTGTGGGAGGTTCTGGCGCACTCTCTACCTCTCCCGTGCACAGCGGAGGTTGGGTGCTCTAGGCCTGTTATGGAAATATTGTGTCAGAGTGTTCCTGAATACGACAGGGTGAGAACACCTCCTTCATTGTAAAGAGCTTGAACATAGGCACTGTGGCAGAAATATCGATTTTATATTTTGTCAATTGCAATGAAAGATGGCGCTGAA
Source organism: Orchestia grillus (assembly GCA_014899125.1). NCBI lineage: Eukaryota > Metazoa > Arthropoda > Malacostraca > Amphipoda > Talitridae > Orchestia > Orchestia grillus. The sequence continues at coordinate 12,348 of VOMN01136149.1, read as the reverse complement.
AATCTCCTAAGGAAATAGATAAAAGATAAAATTCTTCGCATCCTCCTAATACATATAAGCTATTGTGAAATTTTGTGTAAATCAATCAGTCGAAAATGTTCACACGCATTCATAAGCTAGCAAGATTGAATTCACATCAGTAGGTGTCAAAGCATTCATTTTTTAGCCTGCTTTTAATACCAGAAATTGTACAAACCTTCATCATTTGCAGGACATTTGAAAAGTTAACGTGCAATTCCATTTTTGTTTAAAAAATAAATAGAAACTGATTTAATTGTGTTGTACATATAATCATATTAATAAAAACGACAAATATAAACACTATTGAAAGATTGCTTCTAAATGTAAGTGTAGTCATTGGCCCCTATTTTGTTTCGAGATACCTGTATTCTATATTCAAACACATCTCTGAATAAAGACATACATACAGAATCTCTATCCGAACGCCCTGCACATATATCTTCAGATTTTGGTTGATTGCTGTTGTATAGTAGAGAACTGTGTCAACTGTCATCCCTCTGCGTCCTGAATTCTTTCCTCAAGAAAAACTAATTTTTTTGTCGTTCCGAGAATTCTGTTTGAATGAAATAAACCTGAATGAGTCAGCAGTAAGTGGAGCTGTACTCGTCACATTCGTTGTCAGATATTGAAAAGTGAGTTTGGGTCCGTTCAAGTAGTCTTAATACAGAAACGGAAAAGATCAATTTACGTGTGACAAAAGAGTCACGCTGGGGAGTAAAGGGTTTATTGTGGGACCAGAAACTCTATTGTACCCACTTTCACGTCGCGTTATGAGTCACTGCTGCGCATTAGAACCTTCGACATTTATGATTTATGTCATACTGAAAGTATTCATTTGTATTCTTGTATACGGACACGTATTTTATGTAGTCATTACATCGTCTTCCGAGTCACAGCCTGCCATTCGCATCGTACTATTTGTTTAGAAGATCGAAAATCATCAACGTATTCATTTGTTAACTGGCAATACGATTTTTAATAAGATGTGAATACTTTGTGATGTAGCATAGAGTGATATGCTTTTCACACTGCTTTGCAACACCCTGCGTACGTACGTACATATATCAAATTTTCAACCCTGATCCTCTCGTGCTTTTCAGTGGACCGTTGGCGTAGTAGTACAATCCTTTGTTTTTTAGCCGACGTCTTGGGCGTACAGCGGCGGTCGCCGATCAATCAGTCCAGTTGATGAGTTAGGTCAGCTATGGCAGGTGGCATGCAAGTGCAACGTTAGACTTTAATGAGCAACTTCACCTCCAATTACTCAAGTTTTCATTGAATAGAAGCAGGTGTTCTCGATACCAAGACGACTGTTAAGTACAGGGGCCACAGAATTCAATGGCGCTCTTTCCCCGCAAATTCGTCCACTATTCGTCGGGGCGAGGTCCGCGGTCGTGGAGGCGCTATTTGTATCGCAAATACGCATCGCATGTCAGGCCAGGGCCATCCACGTCGATGTGATGGCCGTCAGTGTTTCATCGCTCTCCAAAGGGCTGATTGTCTGCCTAATTTTAGGAGATTTAACTTCGATAGCACGTTGAAAACGAGACGTTTTTTTCAAAATGACAATAATCTCTTTCACCGTTCAGTCATGTTAAGACAATTTAATTGAACGGAATGGATAGGGTGGTCATTGTGTTCTTGAAAAGCGGGTTCTGAAATTTCAGTACCGATATGTATTCGAAAGAAAAACACAAAGGGATAGAGCAATGACAAGGTTTAAAAAGAATACTACAGGAGCAGCATCATTAATTCATGATAATGGCTCTGGATAGTTTCAATAATACAGTATAAGAAACATTACTCCCTCACACCGTTTTCCAACAAGCTTTGAGCCGCAGACTGAGCGAAATTTTCTCGCTTATAACAAGGCGGTGCCTCGAAAATGGCACTTAGAGAATGAGATTTCAGCAAGTCAAATAGGAGTATATATAAAGCTTGAATAATCGTTGAGGGAACGATCTTAATCGGCTGTAATAAACGATACGAGCGTGCTTACTTCGCATCAAATGGACCACAGACGGAGCCTTGAGGTGTACGTGTGAGGAGAAGCACTAGAGATTCAAGTACCTGTAAATATCCGTAGCATGGGCCCGAATTACCGGCAGCAAGAGCTATTTTGACCATAAACATGGTGCACCAATAGTTCATAAATGAATCCAAATGCTGGATAATGTTAAGGATAATGGCAGACCTTGTCCATCATGGCTGATATTATAGGGAGTAATGATACCTAATGATGTAGACCACACACACTGCTTGGCTAGCTCGCTTTTACTCGAGAATGCACTACTCCATGATTGACAGCAGCTTGAGCTACAAAATATTGTATTTACGCTCCTCGGCTCCGCAAAGTGTTCTTTTTCACTTGTAAATGCACGAATATTATCTTAAAGAATTTAGTTTTTTATGTATTGATTGATGCTTTCCATCTAGCTCCCAATATTTTTGAAAGTTAGGGTATTTTTTCGAAGGAATTCTTCCTGTAATCTCTTACTGTTGACGATTTTCGTGCGCTTAGTGATGCCTTTTTTGCGTACAAACACATAAGTTAGCAGAAACTATAATTTATCCTCGTTTCCCCCGAAGCAGTTCGCCAATTTATGGCATTACGAACGGAACTTTGGAACGGGGAACCTAAGACCTCGAGCTTCCTTTAAAGAGGTTCGAGTCCCTACGTCACTCTACGGAATTTATTTTCTGTTTTGCACACATGATTCCACATTTCTCTTGTTCCTAGCGTGGTAAAACATGTTGAATTGAGTACAATTCCACATTTCTCTTGTTCCTAGCGGGGTAAAAACCTGTTGAATTGAAGTAAAATTCCACATTTCTCTTGTTCCTAGCGTGGTAGAACTTGTCGAATCGAAGTAAATCTTGTAAATACACTTACGAAAATATATCAATTGAACATGGACGGCACCGATGCAAAAGAAAAGTTGTACGGAATTTAGCGGAAGAATAATGGATAGAAACGAATAGTATTTGTGACTAAGGATTATAAGCCAGCTTAAATTGAGAAAAAATGGAAAGCGAATTTCTACGTGCAGATTTTAGCATTAATTTATGTAGTGCATATTTCCGTTTTTATTTTCTTTGAGTTATTAGTAGTCACAAGAATTATCTGTAGTGAGTTTCTGGTTTCTGTTAGAATTTTTGTCACATGCAAATGAAAGTTTCGTGTCTAACGAGGTTGAAGGGTCTTAAAACTTTTCGTATTGTTTTGAGAAAAAATTTAATAAGAAAGGGGCCCAAGATGAATCATCTTACAATTATCCAATACGAATTTTTGTGTGAGTCATTTATTCGTATACCTTTACTTAAGCATCGCGTTTGGGTTCAACCCAACCAACCCTTTACTAAAGCGCTCCTGAGCATACTAATCCAAATCATGGAACGAATCTCTCTTTTCCCTCAAATCTCATTCCCCCTTACTGCAGCACGTAGTTATAAGAAAGTTATCCCTTAATAAAATTTTAACAAATTCGGAATTTTGTATTTACTCATTTTTCCACGTTTTCCATTGAGCGCGACCCTTTTTTCCATATGTTGAAAAAAAGGTTTATTTTAAGTGTGTCTCCCACCCAAGCGTCTTCCCAAGTTCCCTTCAATTGAACATAGTTTTCGCCGTCGTAAAAAGGAAACGTTACTGAAGGGAAGGTAAAACGGTCATAACCATTTCGGTTTCGATGCAAAATCAATTCAAGACATTTTCTTACTGCCATTGTCATTTCGATCAGGTGGGTGGGGCTTTTCACGTCACCACGGAGTACTTCCCTTGGGAAAGGAAGTTTAAACCACACATTCCTCACATCCCCCACCGCACCAGTAGTTGTAAGGCCTTTAAAACCGAGCGGTAAAACGTGTTGGAATAATAAAGGTTCTTTTGTCTGCACTAGGGGCAGGCGAGTAGAAGTGATACGAGAGTACGCTGAGTTTGACAACGAAGTCTTTACCAAAATAAATGTTAACTTCTTTATACATATAAGTAAATTGGAGGTAGCCGCGTAGACGTAAATCATGAGCGAAAAACATCGAAAGGTAGACAAGAAAAGCCGCTTAGGAAGAAGCTCTCAAGTGTTAGCCTCAAATCTTTCGTTCGGCATCGTCATAAAATTCACGAAAAAATCGAATTGTGAACAAACATAAAATATTAAGAGGAACGAGTAGGCCCCACTTTTCTGTGTCGTTGTTAACCCAATCTAAAATTGATACGACTCATGAACCCTAGCTAGGCCAAAGGTCTTGTACTTGTGTAAATTATTTTCAATGAATACGAACATGATATGATGAACCAGAAACAAATGTAACCAAATTTTAAATTAAGAAGGCTGATATTCACTTAAGACTTCATCTCAAATTATTTAGAACATGTCTTATTATTACTGCTTGAGATATTAATCTTAATATTGTAATTCTAGTTTTCCTTAAACGTTATGAATGCATAGAAACAAATAAGTTCCCGAAGGTAAGGTTAGGTTAGGTTAGGTTCGGTTAGGTTCGGTTAGGTTAGGTTCGGTTAGGTTAGGTTAGGTTAGGAATAAACAAAAGGAATAAAAAATCAATGTGATTTAAGGACAGTAAAATAATACTCAGTCTCGACAAGTACAGGAGAAAATTCCAATGTGGTTGGAGATATTATATTAACACGCACTATTCGTCTGTAACTGGGATATCCATTTTCCGTGCATCGAAATCGGTAATGGTCAGATTGGCACAGCTAATTCATCCATATTCCTAGGAATTACCATTTGTAAAAAAACAGATTTTTGAAGGCCGTTTATCATATATGGCCAATAAACAATCGAAATTTATAAGGCTTTTCAACAAAATTAAATATGCATCACCTGCGACAGCGTCAAATACCATGTACAGAACAACAAAAATTATTCATACATATTTACAATTTTTTGTTGAAGTGTAGCACGGAACTGATCAAATAAAACAATATACTTTTTGTTCTGTAAGCCAAGCCATTAAACTGAGCGACGAGAAATTTAGAAAAAAACTTAAATGCTAATACAAATGATTCATGTAAAAACTTGAAAAGACTTGAGCTTTCCGATCCTTACAAGTCTTACCTTTGTACTTTCCATTGTAAAATGAAGGCGATAAGACCTGAAACAATTAGCATCTGATCAAACTGGCCATCGTGAATACTAGACTGGATACCTAGGTAAATTTTTACTCACTTAATACTCCAAAACCGAACTGCTATTCAATTTTCAGTATGATGGTATTAAGGCAAAACAGGATTGTAATTTAATCTTCATTACAATGGTATTAAAGAAAAACCAGATTGGAATTTAATTTTCGTCACAATGTTATTGATGCACGGGAATCAATGCCTTCTACTTTTCGTCAGAAAAGTACGCTTTAACTTTCAATGCGAATCTTGAATCCTATTTCATACCAAGATATTGATAAAAGTTATTGTTAAAGGAAAGCATTAAATTCTATTGGTATATTGACACACAACAATCATCGTATGGGAGTTAATGAATTTTATGTGCGCTATAGAATAAACAGCTCTTAGTTGACTTGACAATATAAAACTCTTAAATTGTAATAATTTTTCATTTTGTCAATCACTTCGTTCCTTGATCAGTTAATAAGTAGTGCATTAGGTTACGTATCTATGAATAGAAATATGTACGTTTCAAAAAACTTTTTCTATAGGATACCCTAGAAATAACAGACATATTCTGACCATACGTAGTTACATTAAAGAATTCTCACTGAAATGATGTTAAAAAATTCATGCCTGTAATTTTTAATTAGTGTAACCCTTGTGGTAAAAAATTGTTTTAATTGTTTCAATGGATTGAAATTTTCAGCACTTGTCACACGGAGCGGCGATCAGCTCTTGAAGAAAGGCCCTCCAACTTGAAATCCAACTTATTCAAAATGAATGCTGTGGCGTTTTTGCGAACTATAGAACATGAAACTTTTAAATAGAATGATACTACTGTAAAGGCCAAGTGAATCGCGACGTTAGTACATAACTTTTTCAACCTCGACATAAATTTACAGATCTGTTCCAGTTTTTCTCTACTGAGTTGATGTCGAGTTATGATGTGTGTTTTTTTATATGAAAGCGGGGCCAAAGGGTAAAAATGGGGTGAGAAAACAGAAGTTAGGATATTTTTTTCTCTCTGAGGGTTAGGGTTTGCCGCAATGGGTTTGCATTTAGGTGGAGGCTGATTGTCTAATCTCTATTAAAACCAACTTGTTCTATCATAAAACTATATAAGTTTATCAGTATAACAGTATTTACACGAATTGAAGAGAAATGTAAAATATTTTTAAAAATGAGCCAAAATGTTTGTGTGCCAAGTTGATCTATTCTAAAAAGAATTGAAAATTAGGATCATCATCTCTGTGACCTAAAAGTAAAATAATTTCCCGTGAAATTATCCCTAGTCCAAAATTGTAACGTGACGATGTAGAAGACGATGAATTGCGTGTCACGTTTTTACTCAGAAATGTTCTCACGGAATTTGATGTTCCAGTGCTACTTCAGAATTGTAATGCATGTATAGGTTCAATTAATTCACGGTCGGATTGTATTACTTGATTCTACATGCATCCACACGCCAAAGCCATTTCCAAACGACCTAAGATTCTTTTCACTTTCTTGACTACTTTGTTTTAATTCCTCTGTGCTGAAAACATTCAGGTAAAATAATGTATCTCTAATTTTGTCTCCATCGTGAACGATTTCTTTAAATAGAATCTGTATATCTGATTTTAATGCTGGGAAGAATCCTCAAACTTTCTGCTGTATCGAATTTTACAAACTTTTGACCTTGCAAAACAATATTTCCTATTATATCCTTTTTTTGATCGCCATCGTAGTTTACAACTTCTACCGAACCATCGTGCCATCGCAAAAAAAAAATTATTAGTTATTTAGAACAAAACATAGTTATTCTCTATTGTATAAAGTAACACTTGTATCCAAATTCGAACATTTTTTAATCAAAGTAGCACATATATTCGAACGTCTTAATTGCAGTCATTAAGATACATAATAGAGAATTAATTACCTAGATTTCAACAACCATTCGACAACCTTTCTTTCATCGAACTATTTTGGCATAATGAAAGAGTCTTATATGCTCTTTGTATTTGTACTCTTTTATCTTTGATTACTCTATGGTGCCAGTACTATCCCCATTGCCCTACGCTCATTTCATTTCAACATCGCATACTAAATTAATTTCCAAGTCTAGTGATGAAAATGACTACTTACAGTTTTCACTTTCGGTTAAATTACGCATCCTTATCTTACTCGCGTTATCATTCAGTCGGAACAAATTGCAAACTCTGGCTTCCAAACACACGGCGTACGGAGAGCAACCGCAGCCTTGGGGTACCCCAAGCCTTGTTTGTATTCGTGCCTCGCGCGGTGCTCGATGCCCGTAAAATAGGCATGTAACTAGTGTATCATTAGCTCCTTGAGCTCGAGTTACGAGTTGAATCGCTTACTAGAGCTGCCTTTGCCACACAGTCTTAATGAAGCACAGTTCCTAAATACTAATTGTTTGTTGCTGCACTCGTCTGGTCAACTGCGCTAGAGGACTGGGAATGTTGAGACGATTACAGCCGAAAAGTTTTGGACATTTGTTATTGTCTAGCTTTACATTTTCTGTCAAGTTACAGAGTATGGGTAATAGCCAGAAGTCGACTGGCTTCTAAAAAAGTTTATATCCTAGTTTGTTATTCAGATTGTCCGTGAAATTTATATGTTACATCTCTTCTCGAAGGAGCACTGAAATGTTAATTTCTACTTAGCATGCTTTTCGTATTTCTCCTAGGAGCTCTTTCGTTTGTATAATCTGCATCAGAGCACATTTTTAGACAGTCCCACAAACAATGTACAGGGTGGCGTCAAAGTCACCTCACTATTTGAACATTTATTACTCGACAATGAATACAGATATGAAAATGCATTACATAGAAAATGACAGAGAAAATTTTAATGTCTTATGATGTATCAATGATACGGTTTTGAGGCGTGTTTTGTAACCTAGATTTTTGCTCAATTATCATATCTCAAAAATACCGAAATGCAGCGAGAGCCAACGAGCTAAGATAGTATAGTGGAAAATTATTTCTCAGTTGACATGTAAATACACAAATCTGCAGATTCTGGTGTAATGAACACCATGGGATAATCCATGAGCAGCCCCTTCATGCACTGAAGGTTACCGTCTGGTGTGGCATAACGAGTGCAAAGATCATTGGTCCATACCCCTTCGAGGATGATGATGGTGCAACCGTGACAGTGTAAGGAGATAACTGCAGACTAATGATACAGGAACATTTATTGCCTCAACTGGAATATTTGGACATGGAGAATTGGTGGTTACAACAAGATGGGGCGACACCTCATGTTGCAAGAAAAACCATGGAAATACTTAAAGCTGCCTTTCCTGGTCGCTTAAAAAAATCAATTTTCGGCGACGTTCCATGGCCACCCCGGTCTCCTGATTTAACCCTTCAATATTTGTTCCTATGGGGACGCTTTGATGGAAAGGCTTTCATTGTTGTGCCTAATAATTTCTATGAGTTAAAAAATACCATTATCGAAAAAATCATTGGAATAACTCCAGGCAATTAGGATAAAGTCATGGACAATACTTTACATAGAATAATTTGTGTATAAATAAAAATGAAGAACAGTTAAAGGATATCATATTTAAATAATAAAACTTCATACTTTTCTCCTTCATTTCATATGTAATCTTTTCTCATTGATGTATTAGTTGTCTTGTAATAAATGTTCAAAATGTTAAAGGGACTTTTGCACCACCCTGAGCATAAAATCCTGCTTTATTAACGATCACAAAGTTTCCTTCAACTTTCAGAATTCCAAATTCCAAATGATTTGGTCTAATGACGCTCGAAACAGAAAATACTCTACAAAAGTATGACTTACATCGTTTCAATACTTACGCAGAGTGTCTTACAAATATGTGGTAAATATCTTATTATTAAAAACACTGCTAGTAATTTCAAGCAACTAAAAATAAGCAATATTAAATCGATAATTTATACTCCTGGCTAAGTCCCAAAATGTTCATTACATGGTAATTCAAGTACTTTCTAAAAAATTGCCGTCTATAAAACTCAAAAATCTAATCTTAATTATATCTAAGTGCATTCATTATTGGTGTTCTTACGATGTAGTTGATGTGAATTTCTAACGCTCACTTTGTGCTATAAGAGAGAATTCATTGGTTTATTCCCTGTCATAAAACAGGCGATCTTTCATATATGACGTACTTATTTCAATCACCATTTGGTTTGTGTTGAAAATTGTGCGTTTCAAGTATTCGAAATGTGCGCTCTTGAGTCTAGAGCTCATGTTTCGAGCACTTGGGGTTAAAAATACGTCAAATCTCAAAGATCGTCTGTATTCAAGCGTGGCAGCTCCAGAGATCTTCGATCGGTGGATGTTTAACAGTGCGGGACATTCTCACGCAACCCTCTGTAGCAAGAAAATGACGTCATGTGATTATCTGTAGGTTTTTGGCAACGATGCTCAGGCCTCAGTTGACTTTTATTTTTTGGTTATGTGGTAGTATTTTCCAGTATGGCAATGCCTTTATCCGCCACGCTACATCGCTCTCAAGTTATTCACTGAATATATGGGATCATTCCATCGTTTGAAATTGCCCCCACCATCCCCAGATTTGAACCCTGTCAAAATTTTCTGAATGGACTCAATGTGTTATCACCTCTGCCATCAACGTTTGAGCCGACATTTCCTACAACAGTAGACAAAATTAAAAATAAAGACATTGAAAAACTATGTAACAGCGATACCACATTGAATGGCCACTGTCGTTCGGTCAAAAAGACGTCCAATGAATTGGTAATAATGACTGCTTTTTGAATTAGTGGCTAGAGGGTTTCGAAAGCCCTGTTCGGGATAAATAACTTTACAAAGCCACTGCACACCTGGACTATAGCATTGCCGTGCTCACCTGAGGACAGCTTCATAAAGCTCGGCGCGGTTCACGACGTAAAGGGATGTCTGAAATTGCAAACTCCAAATTCTCTTGACTTTTGTGATTCTTCAAAACTTCGATTTAGCTGTTCCTTGTCTCTTCTCATGAAAGCTCACAAGTCTTTTAGGATTTTCTGTCGGTTATTTTTTGCATTTTATTTGAATGCGCTTTCGTCTTTTGATATTTTGCTAAGCTCTTCATTGTATTTTCTTATACACACACATTCGTATTTGAATTTTTTGTGTTTAATTTTTGTACTCTCCTGATTGTACTTTCGTGTTTTGGTGTTGTCTTTTCGGCTGTTCCTCACATGCATTCCCGTTAATGCAAATTTATCACTCATTGTGAAATTCCAATCCCAGTTCTCCATGTAAACTCAAAATAAAGAAGTCCCTTCCTCCGATTTTGAGTCTGTTTCCATAATTACTTTTACATTTACATTTAATTATTTGCATTTTAACTGGCTGGAAACAAAGTCGCTGATACAAGTTGAAATTAACTAAATTTACACGTGCACTCGATTACTCATGGCTTATCATATCTTTGAAATCCTAGTTTATTTCATATTATACATGTGATTATATCTTCGAATGAATTCATCTGAGCATTTGATTGTGATATCGCATGTATTAAAACCCGAATTTCTTCTCTTTTACTTTGCTTTTCATACGTTTACACAGGGTGTCCCTCATAAAAGTACATCGGAGTTCGAATTAATATGACTGGAAATATTATAGCTAATTCAATTCTTTAACAAACATGTTATTCGACTATTCGAGCCTGTTATTCGAACAGGTATTTAGGCTACCAGTTGCATGGATAAAAAAATAATATTTCTGCAGTCATATCAATTCGAACTCCGATGTACTTTTTTGTGGGACACCCTGTACAGCGCAATCGCAAGACGCCTCGGCCAACAGGAAAGGAATTCATCTATATTATTTAATAATACGTCAAGTTTAAACAGGGTGTCCCAGAAGTAACTGACCCTTTCGTTGATGAGTAAATAGGATACAAAATGGTGAGGTGTCCTATTAAAGGTATTCAAATTAAAAGGGTTAGTTACTTCTGCGCCTTACAATTTGGTATCCTATTTACTCATCAACTCAAGGGCCAGTTACTTCTGGGACACCCTGTATGTTTGTTTTGTGATGCGTGTGTGACACTTCATGTATAGGATGAAGAAATTAGAAGGGAGAAAATTCAAGGGTCCATATTCTCGGGTCCGTATTCCGATTCAGCGAGACTGTGTCAAAGCAGATAGACCGTATCAGCGATACAGAAAATTACCCTATTTTACATGTGATCGACCATCATTTTTTACGGCATGTGAACACTATTATTGAATACTTAGCTCCTAGTGTTTCAAATGCCCTGTTTGGAATAAAAAAAGGCAAAATTTCAGACCCTGCAGACCTTTCAATGAAGGACCTTCAACACTTTTGTTGTGCACTCGATCACTGGCCGTTTTTGTTCACTCATGACCAGGCCAAATTTGATGCCTCAATACACCACGAAATCACTTTCCGTAAAATACTTGTGCAAAAGAATGCGTTTGAATAATCTTCAGTCGTCACCGGAGTGCTGGTACATCTTGGATAATGCTTTTTGAAATCCTTCATCATCACTCAAACATTAATGTCACCGCCAGACGGCTAAAAGTACCGAGTGTAATTTTCTCAATAGAATTGCATTCATAGCTTCAACATTTCTGTTTCACTTAAATAATCTTTTTATGAAGAACGAAAACCAGCCCAAATATTTCACTCAATCGAAATACTAATATTTTCGTGAATGCAATAAATGGAAACTAAATTTTATCATTGATCTGAATGTAAACAAAAAATTCACACGAATACGAATCGTCGTCTAATTACGGATTGTCTCCTTACCAGCAACACCAATAAATTATTTTATAATTCTAAATAATTCTAAAAATTTTGACACGGATATCCATACCTTTGCTCAGAGTTCAGTAAAGTCAGATAATTATATCTGGTCGAGTAGAAACCAAGCTAGAACCTTCAAATGGATTCCAGGTAAGTCACATTATCATTCCTACGCGGACGAGAACGAGCTCGAATTTTTTTACGGTGTGCGAACATCATTGCTGATGCTGCGAGAGTTTGCTTGGTTCGCTCCTTCCTTTGTAATGGGCCAATTACAACTAAATGGACGCCCAAATTATCAATAATTAATATCACCTCCTGCCCATGGCACGCCGTTAACGACCGCATGCCTCGATGAGACGTAAGTGAACTCGAGCTGAGTGCAGGTGCGGGAGGTGCGGGAGGTTCGGGAGGTGCGG